>PVKP010012495.1:0-58170 GCA_004027715.1 Plecturocebus donacophilus
CATTACCAGAAGCTGTGATTTTCGTCTCTGATAAAACAGACTTTAAAACAACAAAGAACACAAGAAACAAAGAGGGACATTACATGGTGGTGAAAGGATCAATGCAACAAGAAGAGCTAACGATCCTAAATACATACGCACCCATTACAGGAGCACCCAGATACATAGGGCAAGTTCTTAATGACTTACAAAGAGACTTGGACTCCCACACAATAATAGTGGGAGACTTTAACACTACACTGTCAATATTACATAGATCAACGAGATAGAAAATCAACAAGGATATCCAAGACTTGAACCCAGACCTGGAACAACTAGACTTAACAAATATTTACAGAACTCTCCTCCCAGAAATCCACAAAACATACATTTTTCTCAGTATCACATTACACCTATTTTAAAAGTGACCACATAACTGGAAGTAAATCACTCCCCAGCAATTGCACAGCATTTCACAGGTTTAAATAAAATATTGGTTGGCTGCTTATTTGTTATTTTCATCCCCTATTCCTTCCTGTCTCCATTGTTAAACACGATTATTGGCATAAAAGAGGTTTTTAATAACCATTTTTAGACTGTACTCTAGCCTGGGCAATAAAACAAGAATCCCATTCTCTCTCCCTCTTTCTCTCTCTCTTTCATTCTATTTTTTCTTTCTTTTGCTGTTTCTTTCTCCTTTTCTCTCTTTTTCTACAGTCTCTTCCTCTTTCTTTCTCTTTCATTCTTTTTTCTTTCTTTTGCTGTTTCTTTCTTTCTCCTTTTCTCTCTTTTTCTAAAATCTTTCTCTTTCTTTTTTCTTTCTTTTGCTGTTTCTTTCTTTCTCCTTTGCTCTCTTTTTCTAAAATCTCTTCCTCTTTCTTTCTCTCTTTCATTCTTTTTATTCTAAAAAAAAAAAAAAAAATTCATTGGATGTGGCTATTAACTTGTCCATGAAGAGCTGGCTCAGTGGTGGTCAGCAGTGGGCCTGTAGACACAGGCAAATACCAGTATATGATGTCTACAGGCCCATTTGCTTATGATATACCAGGGAAGAGGATCAGGCCAAAAATATCAAAGTAAAAACTAATTGTGGGTATTGTCAAAAACAGGATCTAAATAAAGTTCTTTGTAAAATTTGTGAGGTCAATTATTAATAGATGCACTCTGTAATTATTCTGGCTGTTCAGAGTTATTTTGATTTTTTTTGCTTGTTTTCAACTTTTTGAGTCTTTTTCAAAAAACAACTGACCATTAGCTAAGTGAAGCATTACTATAACAGCTAATTGTTTTCCTTTCTGGGGTGTTTTGACTGTAGAGGTATAAATGCTTTTAAAATACAATCTGTTTCTCTGTATCCTTATTGGCTATGTAAATATCACGTTCAGAATAGAATATGTGTCATGATAGTTCCAATTATCCTTACATTGCTGGTCTGCTGAAAGGAGTGCATCAATCCCAAGGAACTCCTCAATTTCTTTCTGATATATTATAAGCAAAAAGAGAGTGGTTTTTATTTACAATGGGACCAATTACATTCATATCAATAATACATGTTCCTGTTAGTGAAAGGTGCAGCAATTTTGGACAGTTACGACACTTTAAAGATGCTCCAAACAGGGCTAGGCAGGGTGGCTCAAGCCTGTAATCCCAGTACTTTGGGAGGCCAAGGTGGGCAGATCACTTGAGGCCAGGAGTTCAAGACCAGCCTGGCCAACATAGTGAAACCGTGTCCCTGCTAAAAATACAAAAATTAGTCAGGCATGGTGGCAGAAACCTGTAATCTCAGCTACTCAGGAGGCTGAAGCAAGAGAATTGCTTAAACCTGGGAGAGGCAGAGGTTGCAGTGAGCTGAGATCATGCCACTGTACTCTAGCCTGGGCGACAGAGTGAGACCCTGTCTCAAAATAAATAAAATAAAAATAAAAATGCTTAAAACATACAAACATTCAAATATCTATGGATCCATCTACATAGGAAATTCTGTAGCACTTCTTCATGTTTAAATTGAAAATAAAATCTATCTGGGAATCATTAATACTTGATTATAGTACCCTTAATGATCACAACTACCACCACTCAAACTTTTTTCCTTTTTTCTTTATTGGGGTTAAAAATCTGTTTGTACTCTTAAGCAGCATCTGTTCTGTTAGAACATTCTAACAGACTTCTTTTCGGTAATTTTTTTTTTTAAACCATGAATATGACTTGTGGATCCTCAGTTATTTCAAAGTATTACCCTCATTATCGTCACCATTTTTCATTCATGGTCTGAACCACACCAAAAGCAGCATCATTATTCTGCCCATCATGAGCATGTGATTGAAAGCAAAAGCAAGCTGCCAGACCTCCACGGGGAGGGCAGAAGCGGAAACACGCCACGAACCTTTCATCACATAACTTGGCTTGATTTCATTTACTGAAAAAAGCAGCAATATTCTGCATTTTAAGCCAGAACCTTTACAGCTTTTCTCTCAAAAAGCTTGCAAACCTAGTTTTTCTCTTAAAAGGCTCTCCGACTTACACCAGGATAGGCATCCAAGCCCTTTTACTCCATAGATACTGTTGCTACCAGGTTTCCATGACCTTCTCTTGGAAGGAACTCACCTACTCCAGGCAACAGTTGATGCTCTTTTTTTAGCTACACTTAAATACCACCCATAAGTTCCTATTTTCAACTATATACTCCAAATATAACTCAGATCAAGTATTTCTGAGGATTCACTTCAGGCTTTTCATTTATAAAAAGTTCAGACCTTCTTCCTCTTATATAGTCCTTTGGGAATAATCTTTTGAAAATGCTGGAATGACAAAAGCAATTTTCTTGGATTTAAATCTGAATATTCTCTGGCTTCATTATTAAGTATATGCTTCTTTGTCTAAACCCGTAAATACAATGTGAGAGTTAGACTTTAAGAAATGTGATTTGGATTTACAAAGGAAAAAATGATGTTAAGAAAATGCCCAGCCTGGGCAAAGTGGTCCACGTCTATAATCCCAGCACTTTGGGAGACCAAGGTGGGCGGATCACCTGAGGTCGGGAGTTCAAGACCAACCTTACCAACACAGAGAAACCCCATCTCTACTAAAAATACAAAATTAGCCAGGCATAGTAGCACATGCCTGCAACTGCAGCTACTCGGGAGGCTGAGGCAGGAGAATCGCTTGAACCTGGGAGGCGGAGGTTGCAGTGAGTCGAGATCTTGCCATTGCACTCCAAGCTGGGCAAAAAGAGCAAAACTCTGTCTCAGGGGGAAAAGAAAAGGAAAGAAAGAAAAAGAAAATGCACAGCACTTAGACCAGAATGATCTTTACAAGATCACCCTGTGAAGTTTTTCCAACTTCTTTTTTGCCACGTAATATTTTGCTCAGAAGACATCAACTGAGGAAGTTAGAACACAACAGAAAAACAGAAAAACTTCTGGACCAGAAGGGGAGCGGTGATAGGGAATTGTGAACACTGGACACAGGCTCCAGGAGCCTAAACCGAAAACCTGAAAACTATGAGTACAGGTCAGATATCTTATTTTACAAATGAGGAAACTCAGGCACAAAGTGAAGTGATCACCCAGAGGCGCCATCACTAGCCACTAGCAGCAATAAGATAGGCTTAGAGCCCAGTAGCTTCCATAACCCAGTCAGAACTAGTGCATTCCACAAGGGCACAATGCCAGCCACTTAACACACCTTACCGTATTTAATTCTCCTAACTGCTCTTGGAAGAAGGTATTTTTATACCTTGCCATACCTGAGAAAACTGAAAAGGATTAAGTTGCCTGGTCAAAGTAAGATATTGGGATTACTTTCCAGATCTGTGACTACTCATTTCACTCTGCCACACAGCCTTCCATGACATTTGACCTAGCAGGTCAAACAAACATTAACTGGGGTCAGGGCACAGTGGCTCATACCTGTAATCCCAGCACTTTGGGAGGCCGAGGCCAGTGGATCATTTGAGGTCAGGAGTTCGAGACCAGCCTGGCCAATACGGTAAAACCCTGTCTCTACTAAAAATACAAAAAAATTAGCTGGGCGTGGTGGCACACTCCTATAATCTCAGCTACTTGGGAGGCTGAGGCAGGAGAATTGCTTGAACCCGGGAGGTGGAGGATGCAGTGAGCCGAGATTGTGCCACTGCACTCCAGCCAGAGCAACAGAGCCAGACTCTGTCTCAAAACAAACAAACAAACAAAAGACAAAACATTAACTAGGAAGAGAAAATTCAGGTTCTACTTTTTGTTTCTCTTCTACTTCATTCAGGTAATGGACAAACAGGCAATCAGGAAACCAGTCTAGCAACAGAATCTCTAACAGTAAGCCAAAAATAATTCAATGCTTAATATATTTCCTGCAATACTGTCACCACCAGCATCCGAGCCACCAGCCTTCTCACATGGACAACTCCAATTTTACTATCTTTCCACTTCCATTTTCCTAAACAATTTTCCAAACATCCAGAGTAAAACATGATAATCAACATAGGATCATGTTACTTGCCAGCTTTTAATTCTTCAAAATAATTCCCATTGTCTTTTTCTTAAAATATCAGTGTTTTTAATACTGCTATATAGTTATATGAAAGGTTGGTCACTATATTATTCCCAATACTTTTTAAAAATGACCAAGAATAGTAAAATTTTGTTAAGCCAGTTTTTATATGATGCTTTACACCTCTGGCTGAATAGACAAACTATCCCATTTCTTTTTTTTTTTTTACAGTAGACCTGTTCATTATTTTTGCCATTGAAAGTTTTACTGAGATAATTACAAATTCACAGACAGTTGTAAGAAAAGAATAGAGTCCTGGCGCCATTTCCCAGTCTCTTCCAATGGTAACATCTACAAAACTATAGTATGATAGCACAAACCAGAATGCTGACATTAATAAAATCTAGTCTTATTCTGATGTTTCCAATTATACTTGTACTCAGTGATAAGCAGGAAGTGAAGATGAGAGAGGAGACAGCAACAATGAGCATAGGAGGATGAAATAGGGAAAAAAGACTTCATATTGCTTAGGTTAAGCCTTCTGGTAGAAAATATTAAAAAGTAGGGCAATTGTCAGTGTTAAATTTCCAATCTTCTCCCTGGCTGAAAGGGGTAGATGGAAAGTGGACTGGCTCAGTTTTGCTCTTTTGTTTATTTGTTTAAAAAAGAAGAATTATTACAGCTCTTGCTGTCACTCTGCATAAACAGATCCTTTTTGGTGTTTGAACTTATAAAAATTGCTTATATCTAGATTTTTAATGGCTGATTCATTTGTTGTTGTTTATCCTTATATACAGCTGTAACTGATTAAAAAGCCTAATGGTTACAAAGCTGAGAGCATAATTTTATATTTCCTAATTAGGTTTCTTCCTTGTCCAAAAAGATGCATTAATCTTAATTTAAAATGTCTGACCTTTTGAGTCTGTTTAAATGCTACTTTCTTGGCTAATTCCTCCACAATTTTCACAAATTATTTTTCCCTAAGAAAACCAAATGAGAAAATTATGTTTAACACAAAATATATAATCCTTTCAGCTGACGAGATAGGTTAAGGGCTGGAGGAAGGTATCCTACATATTCTTGGAAACTTCTAATAGAAACTTGCCTAAATACTGTCCTTTGAGAAAGGAAGTGAAAACAAATGCATTTGAATAAGAACTTTTATTGGGAGTCTAACCAGTAGACTTTATAACAATTTAATTCACTGTTTTTTATCATTCCATTCATGGAATGAAGATTATGAATCCTGCTAGGCCAAGCGTACTGATTTACATCTTTTCAATTTAACTACCCCATTACTTACACACACACACACACACACACACACACAGACTCTTCAGCATTAAAACTTTTGATCTTCCCTTAAAGGACGACATGCTAATTTCAAAGTTCAAAAATTCCAAGTAAATAAATTTCTATAAAAAAATTAAAAATTTAAAGAATATTCTAATGTCAAACATCTAATAGTAAGTAACAACCTGTCATATTGATTGGTCTCTGTAAGATCTATTTCCTTACTTTTTAAATGATTTCCAGTAACACTGCCTTGTGACTAGAATTATTCTTATAGCTACTTGTGTATTTAAATACATTCAAGGTATGTTTTTAAACATTCTGCAAAAGTGTTCAGTTTTATCACAAATATTTAGTTACTTCACAAATATTTGGAACTTTCCGTTTGTTGTTTCTGTTCTCTCTATCACCAAGTTGATATAAAAACTTAAAGGAGAAACTGTTTTCACTAATTTCTTTCTACTCTCCCTTGGTACTTATTGAATTTAACTGCTACTCAACAAAATTAAAGATCTAACTATGACTGGAATAAAAATACTAAGGAGAGAAGTATCTGAGTATTAAGTGGTAGATGGCAATAGGAAAGTGGGATAGAAAACAACTGGGTTCAGGTCATGTCAAAATCTATAGTCCAGATGTCTCTTCAGAATGAAACCATTGAACAGCCAACAACTGACCTTCCACCCTACATGTTCCTAGGCCATTTTCCAGGATCTCTTTGTCTTTCATTTCTGTTTCTTCCCTTCTTTCACGTAAATACATTTTCAAATGGACATTGCAACTCTAAATATATAAATACCTGGCAGCCATTACCAAAAGGCTCTGTCTTTTCTGTGTATAATGAGAAATGGAGAATTAACAACCATCAGAGTTAGAAATGCAAAGCAGACTGAATAGAAGATACAAATGCAGCTTTTCTGTTAAAATCAAGAACACAGGTTTTCTATGAAACTCAGAAGAAATAAAATTCAGGGAACAAAAAGGCAGAGGAGCAAGACACTGCATTTTGACACAAGCTAGAGGAACATTCAAGAAAATTCTTATTTTTAAATGTTTTAATCGACAAATGAAAACTATATATTTATGGTATACAATGTAATGTGTTGATTATACATACAGTACGATTAAATAAAGCTGATTAACTTATTTCTCACCTCACATACTGTTTTGTGATGAGAACATTTAAAATCTATTCTTCTAGTAATTTTAAAATAAACAACATGATATTATTAACTATAGTCACGATGCTACACAACAGAGATCCAGAATTTATTTAACTAGTCTAAAGGAAATTGTACCCTTTGATCCAATCCCACCATCCCCAGCCACTGGTAACCATCACTCTACTCTCCTGAATCGACTTTTTTAGATTCCACATGTAAGTGAGATCATGCAGTGTTTGTCTTTCTGTGCCTGGCTTATTTCACTTAGTATAATGTCCTCCAGATTTACTGATGTCACAAATGACAGAATTCCTCTTTTTTAAAGCCAAGTAATATTCCACTGTGCATATCTACCACATTGTATCCTTTCCTCTGCTGATGAACATTTAGGCTGATTCCATATCTGGGCTGTTATATATTTTCAAAGGTTACTTTAAAGAGTGAAGAGTTTCAGAAATAGGCACATAATCAAAAGCTAACACTTCACTAGTTGATATCAGCTGCTGATGAGACTGGGTGAAAGAAGTTCCCAAGCTGACACAGTTAAGAGTCCACAAAAATCGCCCCGAGACAAAGCAGAATCCCAGCAATTCCTGGACCTGATCTTTCAGACCAAGGCCTCTCCGTTTGGAAGGCAGATCTCTAGCAACCCTTGTTTCCCCCCAGGGATTTTTTAATCACTTCAAATAATTCATGTCTCCATTAATATTCCAGGATTATTGAGAGTAAGGAGAATAAGAACTAGTTTGTTTCCTCAAAGGCTTTTCAAGATTCCAGGACCAGTTCAAGAGCCAATGCACCCTAGAACTTCCCCTCTTGCGGCATCAAAGAAGGGAGTCAGTAAAAACACAAACCAAACGTAAAGTATAAAAACATGGGAAGAGAGAAAGAAGCTTTTAACAAGATAAAAGGTAAGGGTTAAGCAAAGTTCATTTTCAGGTCAATGTCACAGATGGTTCCTTTCAAAGAGCAGAGGATACATATCCCTAGAAAGCAGCAAGCTAAAAGGGGATGGTGGGTAGAGGTTTTGACTACTGCCACTAATCTCACTTGCATCTAAAAAAAACCTTAAACCCAAATATCTGCAGGAAGGGATAGGGTCCCATTCCAGCCCACTTTAGGCCAAGTGAAAAATAAAATAATATCAAAAATAAAAAGTTTTCATAGCTAACAGACAATAGTTAATACATGTGAGGACTCTATACACATGAGTGTATACACACACACACACACACACACAATTATTAAAACAACCAAATGAAGTAAGTACTAACAAAATCTCCCATTTTATAAATGAGGACATTGAAATATGATATTTAAATGAACTTGCCGTAGTCTCCTGGCTACTAAGAGATAGAACCTGGTATTAGAACCCAGTCAGTACAGCTCTCAAATCATAATCTCAATCCTTATAGCATACTGTCTTTCAAAACACATCCTACAATACAGAACTAGCCCACATTCTACATTCTTATCCCTCTTTATTAATGTCCTTAGTAGTTGTAATACTTATTAGAGCCTTAGGAATGTTTTACTAAATCCATCAGGACCCAAAGCAGAACCTCCCCTTTCTCTTCCACATTGTCCCTAAGATGCTTGAATGCAAACCACATCCAACAGCTAGGATGGGCAGAGCCTGTAGGAACATGTTCACAGGGTTATTCAGAAACTTTTAAGATAATAACAAACTTCTTTGTGTTTATCTGTACTATGTAAATCATACCAGATGATGTGGCCTATTTTCTTAAATGAATTACTCTCTTGATTTGGTGATTTATCTGAAAGAGGTACATATGAAAATGTCTTTGGGTAAAAGAAGGGGTGGGAAATGGAATAATAACCAAGAAAACAAATAAGTCTTTTACCTATACTTCAAAAGGCCATCTGACATAGTTTGGATCTATGTCCCCACCAAATCTCATGTTGAATAACAATCCCCAGTACTGGAAATAGGATCTGGTGGGAGGTGACAGAGTTCTCATGAATGGGTAAGCACCATCCCCTTCGTGCTGTTCTCACAATAACAAGTGAGCTCTCCTAAGATATGGTTATTTAAAGGTGTGTAGCATCTCCCTCCTCCCTCCTTCCTCCTGCTCTGGCTATGTATGATGTGCCTGCCTCCCCTTTCACCATGATTTTAAGTTTTCTGAGGCCTCCTCAGAAGGCAAGTAGATGCTAGCATCATGCTTTCTGTACAGCCTACAGATCCATGAGCCAACTAAAGCTCTGTTCTTTATAAATTATTCAGTATCAGGTATTTCTTCATAGCAGTGGGAGAATGCACTAATACACCATCACGAACATCATCTCCTCCAGGCCTTCTGCTTTGAAGAACCTAGGTAATATCCTATTACTGGCTGTCTTATGATATCCAACTTATTTCACTTGTATTACAGATATCCATATCTTATACTCTAAGCACCTTGTAGGGGAAAAAAGTCAAATATCGTTATTTGAGTAAACAACAAAAACTGCAATGAAATTGTAAACTAAAAAGAGGATTCAACATATCATCTATCCCTTCAATACAGTATAAGGCAAATTCAGAAGCAAAATACTAATTAAATTCTCTGAATTAAAGAACTGTACATAAGCTTCTCATTTTTCATACATTTAAATATGTCAAGGTCTTTTTTTCATTTCTGTTCAGAAAACAAACAAAAAAAAATCAGAATTTGGCTTATACTTTGATTTCAACATGGAATAGCTGTTCATTTTAAGGAGAAAGACCCCTCCAATATTTCTCAGTAGTCTGTGATCTCTGAGGACAAGTGCCCATTTGGTTTCAGCATCTGCTCCAAGTCCCACAACACCAGGTAAACACACAGCAGACCTTCAATAAAGTTCCCAACTACAAAACAACACCGAGTAACAGACATAAAAGTCCAAATGTTACTTATGACCCAAAGAAACCTGAAGAGACATAAATCCAAATATTACTTTTGATTCAAATTAATCTAAAAGCATCAAGGAAAATATGTAACAATAAAAGCCTCAGCTTAATCTATATAACTTTAAGCATTTTTAAATATTGAATCTAGCAGTTTCTATACATGATTATAAGGAAACTTAATAAAGGTCATAATTTTTCCTTTTATCTCACAAAAAAGCTGAATGTCATTCATGCCTGTAACGTGAAGATTGGAAAGGTAACAAAGAAGGAGAGAATGATCAGGATATTAAAAAACCTGTAAGATGACACCAAACTTTTAAAAGTTTCTATGTATATATGTATGTGTATACGTATGAATCTGTGTAGTGCATATATAACAAAATTTCCCCCCAAAATTTGAGTACATATTCCACCCAATAATTTATCTTGGCAAAAAATCCAGAGGTAGCTATCCTAAGAGAAAGATAATGAGAAAAAAAAGACACCGAAAGAAAAACAGAAAGCCAAAGAAAAAGGAAAAGACAGAAATAAAAAGAAACTAGGAGAAAGGGAAGGCAAGAAGAAGAAAGGGAGGAAAGGGAAGGAACAATGAATAGCAAATAGAATTGGGAAATTAAACAAATGTGGTTTAAAGCAAATCTTTTCTTTTCTTTACTTTTTTTTTCCTTTCTTTTGACAGTCTTGCTGTGATGACCAGGTTGGAGTGCAATGGCACGATCTTGGCTCATTGCAACCTCTGCCTCCCAGGTTCAAGCAATTCTCTGGCCTCAGGCTCCCGAGTAGCTGGGATTACAGGCATGTGCCATCATGCTTGGCTAATTTTTGTATTTTTAGTAGAGATGGGGTTTCACCATGTTGGCCAGGCTGGTCTCAAACTCCTGACCTTGGGTGATCCACCTGACTCAGCCTCCCAAAGTGGTGGGATTGCAGGCGTGAGCCACTGTGCCTGGCTAAGAAAACCTCTCCCTACAGAAATTTTCAATACAATCCATTCCTACTGAAATGGAAAACAATTTTGGGTGAGTGAGCACTTGGGACTTGTTACGAAAGAGAATCAATATTTCACTTGACAATTTCCATGCTAACCACCACCATTTTCAGTACCATTTCACTATCATCTTCTCACAATTGAAAAAAGAATAATACATATTTTCCCCCAAGGTTTATAAACACAATCTCATTGCACAACAGCAACAAATCATCTGGCAAATTCTTGGTAGAGAAAGTCAAAGAACAGATGTTTACTCAAGGTAAACAGTAGCCACTGGATTGTATATTAACCACACATTGTTTAATACAGATCCACCAAACATGCCCTAAATTTACCCAGTAATTTGCCAACAGTCATGCAGGTTACCATAAGACTATCACTAAATTCTAAAAGCTGCACTACGAAAATCTTCCTGTCAACTTTCATTTCTGACACAAGTTGATAAAAAACTCACAAATCCTCTCTTGGAGAGACTCCATTATTTTCCACGCAAATACCACTAGACTGAAAAAAAAAGTCTTGTTAACACCATATGGATTCAATGAAAGATATAAAACATCTTTATCACATCACAATCCTGCACCTTTTACCTCCCGCTCCTATTTGGAATTATACCTTCAGCAATGGCAGCATTTGCTCTACAAAGAAACAACCTTAAAAAATGCCTTCTTCACTCAGTTAATTGAAGCTACTTTTCTTCCTGCTTTTCTATAATTTTTTGTAATGTGCTCCAAATAAAGTCAGTAAGAATAAGAATGTGATAATACCACATCGTAATGCCCTCTTTCATTTTCCATAGTAGATATATCTTTCTAAATCTGGCAAAACTCTATTCTATGTAGCTTAGAAGTTACATAAAACATAACAAAGGACTTCTCTTTCAACATTTCTATATCATATCATACATTTCCATACCATAGCTGATTCAAATGTCACCTTTCTTGAAAATTCACTTAAAGAAATCAGTTCCAAAAGAAACCTATACGTGTACTAAGTTTCTTAAAAGGCTAGAATCAAGTAGAGATCTGTAACAATCACATTCTCAATGCACATATCTTACCCTACAACTCCTAAAATATTCATATGATCAATATTTTGTATTCAATCAAATGCTCGTCTCATTTACAATGCTGTAGAATGTATGAATTCCAAAGTTGATTTTGTTGTCTCCTTGAGAATAATCTGATGATCAGGGAAAACATGCTGATTGTTACCAATAATAAAGCCGAGTGCAAACAATTCAGGCACTCTACAATTATTCAGAATTTAATTTACTCTATTTCCAGACAACCTGAGTGGCTCTACGACTAGGAATTGAACACAGCTGGACCTGCTCCCATTATAGCCTGTAAATACTTTTTTGTTTCCACAGAGCATACACGTTTGTGACCTTTCTGAAGTTCTGATAGTCTATTTACACACAAATCAAACCAAAACTGCCATTCACTATTTATATCACCAACCATTCCAAATTTACTTATCTCAGTATTATTGATTTATAATGCAGACTTTTAGAAATTATCAACTTAAGGTACTTTGTAGTATGAAACATAAAGGACAAGGCTTAATAGAGATATCACCAATAAAACCAAAAGCAAAAAGCAAAATACTTAAGTGATCCTTAGCCTACTTAGGATTACGCTGTAAGCAGTAAATAGAAACATAAGCATACATTGAAAACCAATAGTTCCATGCTTACTTTCAGCAGATCCTTGGAGAAATCAACACCCTCGTTTACCCCTTGCAGATTTGCAATGAACTCCTGACAGGTCATCTTCTTTCCAATATTCTGAAATAGAGGCAAACAGTACATCACAATGATATTTATGGAATTAAGACTCATAAATGTGTGATGAGGCAGAGCAATAATTTGTTTTTAAAAACATAACTAGACATGTACTTAAAAAATACAGGGCTGGCCGCGGTAGCTCATGGCTCACTTCTCTAATCGTAGCACTTTGGGAGGCCAAGATAGGTGGATTATTTGAGGTCAGGAGTTTGAGACCAGTCTGGCCAACATAGCAAAACCCTGTCTCTAGTAAAAATACAAAAATTAGCTGGGCATGGTGGCACACGCCTGTAGTCCCAGCTACTCTGGAGGCTGAGGCACAAGTAGCTGATTCTCTTGTCAAGCTGAGAATCGCTTGAACCTGGGAGGCAGAGGTTGCTGTGAGCTGAGATTGCACTACTGCACTCCAGCCTGGGTGACAGAGTGAAATTGTATCTCAGAAAACAAAAACAAAGCAAACACAGGTGTATGTAAACATACATACAATTTTAGTGCACTAAAACATGATTTACTGTGCTTTAAAAATTCTCATTAAATATAAATAGAAAACTCATACCAAAAACTTATTATAATGGAGAAAAAAATTTAAAAATCTGATGCTACATTTATACAATATATAACTCAATGAAAAACATGGATAAAAACAGACATTTCTGAGCTGAAGTCAGATAGCTGTTTATGCATTTATTTGCATTTCCTACTTACTGTCAAGACCTGTGAAGGATCTGAGATTTACACTACTTTCAAGCTAACAAGTTAGCCTGTCACAATCTAATAAGCACTGACAGAGGAAGTAAGACTCATGGGTGAGAGACAAGGTATTTGCTACTCAGTAACAGGAGTAGCCAGAATATCAACATTATCTTGTGACCACTGGGCTCTAGTTCCCCAAGCCCCAACTGTCACAGAGCAAGTTAAATAGGGCCACATACCACCTTCACATGCAATGTGTTGCATTATAGGAGAGAAACCCTCAACTTCAGGAGCTGGAATCTTTAATCACAGAAAATATGCCAATCCCTTTGCACTAGTGAAAGATACCAACTCTACCTTACAAGGAGATATACAAACTTGACCACTGCTGTGAAGTCACTATAGCATCTTCCAAAGCTACTCACTGTATATAATCTTGAAAAGACAGACAAGAAAAAAGGTAGTCACAGCCTCTGTTCACACAAGAAAACATGAGACCCACAGAAAATTATCTCCCAGCATGCCTCCAATCTGGTTTAAGGACAATATAGTTTAACAAAAGCAAATTGCATTAATAAATTAGAAAATCTAAACTACCAAAAGAGCAAAGACACAAACATACTAAGAAAACTAACAAAACTGCTATCACAGAGAATCACCTCTTATTCTAGCTCCAGTCAACTAGAAGAGGCTGCCAGCTGTGGAGGATTCTTAGGTTCCATACAGACAGCAAGATACATCTGTCACAAGTGCAGAAGAGGAACAAACACAGAGCACAGACTAGGGTCAAAGGTATCGTATCTGGCAAAATGTAGTCCAAGTGAATACAGAGTGCACCAACATCTAAATATACCTGTATACACTATTACTATGCATAAATGTATGCTTTTCAAGGCTACTCTATTTATTCACAAAAGACTAAGAGTAGGGTAGAACAGCACCTACTGAATTCATTTCAATCCCTATAGTATTCAAAATGAGAAAGCAGACTTCTAGAGACAGACTTTAAAAAAGTGACAGAGCCTCGGCATGGTGGCTCAAGCCTGTAATCCCTGCACCTGGGGAGGCTGAGGCGAGCATATCACTTGAGGTCAACAGATTGAGACCAGCCTGGCCAGCATAGTAGAATGCAGGGAAATTCTGGGCAGAAGAGAATGGATTCCCCAGTGAGGGCTCCACCCTTGAGCTGAAAAGGCTGATATGGTGGCCCAAAGTCAGAACTTACATCCCTGATTTCCTGCTCAAATGTTGCCTTTTCTAAAACCACCCATGGCCCGCCCTGCCCCCAATTCCTGTGCTCATTAAAAAACCCTGGCTCAACCAACAGCAGCTGGACATGGGAGACTACAGCTGCATGTCAGAGAGAAGTGGTTTGACTTGAGAGGAACAGCCTGACAGCATAACTTTGGAGAAGAATCTGGCCACAGACAGTCAGACTTCAGTGGAGTTTACCTTCCCACTCCATCCCATTTTCAGCTCCCCTTCCTGCTGAGAGCCACTTCCATTGGCAATACGATTTCCTGAATTTATCATCCTCCAATTTGTTTATGCAACCTCATTTTTCCTGGATGCTGGACAAGAGCTTGGGTGCCACAAGTGTGGCTGCAAAAGGCTGTCCAACTGACCCTTTGCCCTTGCTGGCAGAGGGCACCCACCTCACACAAAAAGGCAGAGGGTCCACTGTGTTGTTTGAATCACAAAAAGTTTTTAGGGTTAGGGTTAGGGTTAACACAAAAGTTTTAACTGGGTGAAATCCAGTTTACCTATGTTTTATTTTGTTACTTGTGCATTTTGTATCTAAGAAATTACTGCCTAATCCAACATCACAAAGATTTACTCCCAATAATTTTGCAACATTAGGTCTTGTATTTAGATATTTGACCCATTTTGAGTTCATTTTTGTATATAATAGAAAGCAGAGATTTGACTGCATTCTTTTACATGTGGATATTCAGTTGTTTCAACACCATTTATTCAAAAGACTATTTTTTCCCTACCAAATTGTTTTGAAACTTTTTGAAATCAACAGACCACAAATGTAAGGGATTATTTTTAGACACTTGATTATACTGCAATGATCCAGCTGTTGAGCTTTATACAAGCATAACTCTTGATTACTGAATCATTGCACTGAGTTTACCATCTTAACACTTTTAAGCATACAGTTTAGTACTGTTTCACATTAGTATAGTCAAACTGTTGCAGAACAGAATCCCAAAACTTTTTCATCTCACTAATCTCAAACTCTATGCCCAAACAGCTCCTCTTTTCCACTTCATGCCAGCCACTTGTAACCAACACTCTACTTTCTGTTTATACCAATTTAACAACGTTACTTACCTCAACTAAATGAAATCACACATTTTTCTTTTTGTAACTGGCTTATTTCACTTGGTATAATGTCCTCAAGGTTCATCCATGTTGTAGCATGTGGCAGAATCTCTTTCCTTTTTAAGGCTAAGTGATTTTCTATTGTATATAGAGACCACATTTTATTTATACATAAATCTGTGGATGAACATTTGTTCTGCTTCTACTTCCTGGTTAATGTGAAAAGTATGGCTACGAACATAGGTGGGCAAGTATTTATTCTAAACACAGCTTTCAATTTTTTTTTACATATATATATGCAGAAATGAGATTGCTGTATCATTTGATAGCTATATTTTTCATTTTTTTGTGGACCCTCCAAGCTATTTTCCATAGTAGCTGCACCATTTTACAATCCCTACAACAGTACAATGTTTCCGATTTCTCTATGTCCTTGCCAAAAATATTTTCTATTTTTTTGATAGCAACCATCCTAATGGGTATCAGGTGATATCCAATTGTAGTTTTTATTTGCTTTTCTCTGATTAAAGACTGTTGAGTAAATTTTCATATGCTTGTGAACATTTTTCTTTTCTTTTTTTTTCTGAGACAGAGTTTGGCTCTTGCGGCCCAGACTGGAGTGCAGTGGTGTGATCTCAGCTCACTAAAACCTTCCCCTCCCAGGTTCAAGCAGTTTTCCTGCCTCAGCCTCCCAAGTTGCTGGGATTACAGATGCCTGTCACCACACCAGGCCAATTTTTTGTATTTTTAGCTGAGACAGCCTGCCATGTTAGCTGGGCTGGTCTCCAACTCCTGACCTCAGGTGATCTGCCTGCCTCAGCCTCCCAAAGTGCTGGGATTATAGGCATGAGCCACTGCGCCAAGCCCTTGTGAACATTTCTCTGCTATCTTTGTATAAACATCTATTAAAGTTTTATTCCCCTTTTAAAAACAGAATATTTGATTTTTAGATATGGAAATAAAGGAGTTCTTTCTACAGTCTGATATTAATTCTTTACAGGTATATGATTTGTAACTATTTTCTTTTATTCTGTGGGTTGCCTTTGTACACCCATTTAAGGCACAAAAATTTAAGTTTGATGTAGTCCCATTTTTGCTTTTGTTGCCTGTGCTTTTGGTGTCATAGCCAAGAAACTGCCAGCATGTACAATATTGTGTTGCTTTTCCCCTGTGGTTTTTTTCTCAGGATTTTAGAGTTTTAGGATTATGTTTAGGTCTTTAAAACATTTAGATAGTTTTTATATGTGGTGTTACACAATGGTCTGATTTCTCAATACCGTTTTTTGAAAAGTCTGTCATTTCACCACTGAGTGGTCTTAGAACTCTTGTTGAAGATTTGAGGATTTGTAGGCTCTATTCTATTCCATTAGTCTGTCCTTATCCCAGTATCACACTATTTTGACTACTGTAGCTTTGTAATGGGTTTGAAATAACATATGAGGACTCTGTTCTTCTTCAAAATTGTTCTAATTATTTGGGTACCTTGGGATCTCATATGATTTTAAGAATATTTTCCATCTCTGGGATAAATGTTATTGAGATTTCAACAGTAATTGTGTTGAATCTGTAGATTACTTTGTATAGTATAACATATAAAAACAGTAAGTCTTCCAGTCCATAAACATGAAATATTTTCCCATCTATTAGCATCTTATTATTTTGTAGCAAGGTTTGGTAAGTTTTGAAATTGAGAAATCAGGAGTCCTCCAATTTTTTGTCTCTTTTTCCAGATTTTGACTGTTCTGGGCCTTTTGCATTTCCACATAAATTTCAGGATTTGTCTGTCATTTCTGTACACATGTACACAAAGCCAGCTAGGATTTTCACAGTGATTGTGTTGAATCTGACGATCAGTTTGGAGAGTACTTCAGTCTTAACAATAAAGTTCCAATACATGACCATAAAATATCTGTCCTTTTTCAAGGTTTTTATTTTTTTCAGTATTTTATAGTTTCACTTAAACTTATTTTGTTAAATTTATGCTTTAATATTTTGATCTTTTTGATGCTACTGTAAACTTAATTTCATTTTTAATATTTATTACTAGTATTTAGAAATACGATTGATTTGCAAAGCTCAACTTGTATTCTGCAGCTTTGCTAAACTGGTTTAGTTTTAACAGGTTTTTTTGTTTTGTAGAGTCCTGAAGATCCTCTACACACAAGATCAGTTCTCCTATACAGACAGATTCTTTAACTTACTCCTGTCATTTTGTTCTAAAGACACAACATATTTTATTATGCCACATATTAAGATTTTTAAACTGAAACATAATAGCTATATGTTTTATTAGATATTTCTACATCTACGTCCATCAAGGATAACGATATGCAGTTTGTTTTGTACTTGTCTCAGTTCAGAAGTGGGGAAATGGTGGCCTCATAGCAATTGTTTGAAAATACTCCCTCCTCCAACTTTTTGAAACAGTTTGAGTAAAATCGGTATTGGTTCTTCTTTAAATGTCTGATAGAACTGCACAGTGAAACTATCAGGTCATGAGCTTTTCTTTGATGTGAAATCATTTTATTCATGCTCTGATCTCATTGCTGATCTGTTCAGATTTTCTCTTTCTTCAAAGTTTCTGATGAACTTTGTGGTTCTTGAACCTTCTTGGAAGTTTGTATGTTTTTAAAAATATCTCCACTTCTTGTTTTTCCAAGTAGTTGGGGAATACTTGTTCATAACCATCTCTAATGATTTTGTATTCCTTTGTATTTTTGCGATATCGGTTATGTCTCTTTTTTCATTTCTGATTTTATTGATTTTGACTTTTCTTAGACTAGCAAAAAGTTTGCCAATTTTGCCCGTTTTTAAAAAGTGAAACTTAATTTTTCTTGACCTTTAAAATTTTTTTAAATCTCAACTTCACTTTTTATGCTCTGACCTTTATCATTTCTTTCTTTCTACTAATTTTGAGGTTATTTTCCTTGCTTTTATAGTTCTCTACAGTGTTTCATTAGATTGTTTATCTGAAATCTAAGTTTAAGAAAACATTTACCAATATATAACTATACATATGTATGGAATACATATGATATTTTGAAACATGCATGTAGCGTGTAATAATCAAATCAAGATATTTTGGATACACATCACTTCAAACATTTACCATTTCTTTGCTCTGGGATCATTTCAAACCTTCTAGCTATTTTGAAATATTTGATCGTTGTAAACTACAGTCACCATCTTGTGCTATGAAACAATAGAACTTATTCCTTCTATCTAACTATCTGTTCTGATTAACTAATCTCCCTTTATCTCACCACCACCACCATCCACAGCCTCTGGTAACTAACATTCTACTCTCTACGTCCATGATACCAACTTTTTAAGTTCCCACATACGTGAGAACATACAATATGTGTCTTTCAATGCCTGACTTATTTCACTTAATATAATTACCTCTAATTTTATCCATATTACCGCAAATGCCAAAATGTTATTTTAATGGAAGAATAGTGTTCTATTATGTATATGTGCCACATTTTCTTTGTGTATTCATAAATTGATGAACACAGATTAATACTATATCTTGGCTATCAAAAATAGTACTGTAATAAATACAGGGATGCGCTGTATTTCTGACATTAATTTCCTTACATTTGGATAAAAACATTGTAGTGGGGTTGCTGGATTGAATGAAATTACTCCTGGGTTAAATTTATTTCTAGTTTTTTTCTTTTGTAGCTGTTATAAATAGGATTTCTTTATCATTTCTTTTTCAGCTATCTCATTATTGGAGAACAGATACACTACTTATTGGTGTACACCGATTTTATTTATTTTTTACCTTGAAGCTTTACTGAGTTCATCTATCAGAGCTAAGAGTTTTTAGGTGGAGTCTTTTGCTGCTTCTATATATAAGATTATGTTATCTGAAAAAGGGACAATTTGAATTCTTTTCCAGTGTGGATGCCTTTCTTTTGTCTGGTTACTCTGGCTAGGATTTCTAGTACTATGCTGAATATGAGTGGTGAAAGTGAGCCCCCTTATCTTGTTTTAGTTCTTAGAAGAAAAGATTTCAGTTTTGCCTCACTATGTAGTTAGCTATGGCTTTGTCACATGTGGCGTTTACTATGTTGTGTTCTTTCTATGTCTAATTTGCTGAGGTTTTTTTTTTTTTTATGAAGGGATGTTGAATTTTATGATACTTTATTTTTGCATTTGAGATGACTATTAATTTTTCAACTTTTTGTGATGTATTATGTTTATTGATTTATATACAATGAACCATCCTCCCATCCCCGGAATAAAACCCACTTGATCACAGTGAATGATCTTCTTATTGTGTTGTTAGATTTGGTGTGCTGGTATTTGCTGAGGATTTTTACATCTATGTTCATCAGGAATACTGGCCTACAGTATTTTTGTGTGTGTGTGTCCTTATCTGGTTTTGGCATCAAGGTAATTCTGGCCTCATGAAATAAGCTAGGAAAAATTTCCTCCTCTTCAATTTTTTGGAACAGTTTGAGTATAACCGATGTTAGATCTTCTTTTTAAGTTTGCAGCATTCAGTAGTAAAAATCTCCTGGGCTCAGGCTTTTCTCTGTTAGAAGACATTTTATTACTGACTCAGTTTTATTACTCGTCATGGCCAAATATTGGTAGTTTTCTCATGTCCAGGAATGTATCTGTTTTCTGTAGGTTCCAATTTGTTCAGAGAGTTGTTTGTAATAGTCTTCAATAATCTTCTGTATTTGTGGGGTATAAGTTTTAGTTTTAAAGTCTTTTTTTGGTTGGGATTTTATTTGCAACTTCTCTTTTTATCTTGGTTAGTTTACCCAGCAATTTATGAGTTTTGTTTATACTCTTAAAAAAAGTCAACTCTTCATTTCATTGATCCTTCGTGTAGTCTTTTTTTCACCTCTAATTTAGTTCTGCTCTGACTTTATTATTTCCTTCTGCTAATTTTGTTTCCCAATTACTTCACCTTAAATCCAATGATGGCTCATGACTGTAGTTTAATTTCCTCGTATTTGACTAGTTTTCAAAGTTCTCATTGTTGATTTCCAGTTTTATTCCATCGTTATCTGATAAGATACAGGACATTATTTCAATTTTTTAATCATTGAGACTTGTTTTGTTGTATAACAAATGGTCTACCCTGAAGAATGTCCCACACGATAAGAATACGTATTCTGTAGCTGTTGGACAATATGATCTATAAATATCTCTTATGTGCATTTAATCTAAAATGAAGTTTAAATCCAATGTTTCTTTGTTGATGATCTGGCTAGATGATCAGTCCAAGGCTGAGAGTGGGTTGTTGAAGACTCCTAATCTTATTTTACTGGAGTCAGTCTCTCCCTTTAGATCCAATAATGTTTGCTTTACATATCTGCATGCTCCAATGTTGGGTGCATATATATTTAGAATTGTTATATCTTCTTGCTGCATTGATCCCTCTCCCATTATAGAATTACCTTCTTTGTCACCTTTATACCTCTTGACTTAAAGTCTGTTTTATCTGATATTAGTGTAGCTACTCCTGCTTGCTTTTGGTTTCTGTTTGCATAGATTACCTTTTTTCCATCCCTTCACTTTGAGTCTATGTGTCTTTACCAATGAAGTCAGTTTTTTATAGGCAGTATACAGTTAAGTTATTTTTTTGTTTTTCTATTCAGTCAATCTATATTTTTCAAGTGGGGAGTTTAATCTACTTACATTCAAGGTTATTATTCAGAACTCATTCCTTTCATTTTGCGAATTATTTTTTGGTTTTGTGTATCTTCTCATCCTGTTCTCCTCTTATCATTGCAGGTTGGTGGTTTTCTGTAGTAGTAACATTGACTCCTTTATCTTTTTAGGTAACTGCTCTATTCATGAGTTACCTACTTTTACGTATGATTGCTTTATCTTCCAAATACAGAGCTCCCTTGAGCACTTTTTGTAGGGCCAGTAGAGTTGTGATGAATTCCAATTTTTCTTTGCTTTGGAAAGCATTTATTCTCATTCATTTTGGTATCTTCCCCAGGTATAAGATTCTTGGCTGACAGGTTTTTTTTTCTTTGCCTTTCACCACTTTGTATTTATCATTTCATTTTCTCCTGAACTGTAGTGGCCAAAGCAATTCCATCCACCATGTTAACTTCTCATTAACTCCAGTTTCAAGAAGACCTCTAAGATTTCCAGTTTATTTTTCTTGTATAAGAGCATGTACTTACCATAAATCCTATTCCTAGGTCAAAACAATCTAAATGTTATTATACTTGCTATAAACAAAGCCCTTAAGCAGTTGTCCTACACACATCCCTTCTGAAGCATGCATAACTTTTCTCTATGGCATATATGCCCTGGGTCTTGGGAGTAAAGGCACAAGGATCCACCACCTTTGTCTCAATTCCTCCCAAGACATAATCCCTATTAAATGTTTCCAACTCCCTATTAAATGTTTCTAAGGAACTGAATTTGTCAGCCTCTTTCGCTGGCCTCTCACCTTTCTTGAACTTTGCAGGAAGAACTGTATAGACCTTTCCACCATGGAACGTGGCCTATAAGGTTTCTGCTAAGTGATTTGCCATCAGTGTGATGGGGATACTCATATATGATTTGACTCCTTTGCTGTATTTAGAATTCTCTTTTTCTTGAACTATTAACAGTTTGACTATCAAGTGGCATGGACAAGACCTTTTTGGGTAGAATATTTTTGAAGGTCTTTGAGCTTCCAATATCTAGATGTCTGTATCTCTTACAAGACTTGAGAAGCTTTCATCTCCTATTATTTCATTAAATAGGTTTTCTATGCACTTACCCATCTGTTCTCTTCCAGGAAAACAAAATTCCAATATTTTGTCACTTCATGTGTTATATAAGCTTTCTTCACTTTTATTTTTTTTTTAAAAAATTTTATCTGCTTGGGTTATTTCAAAAGACCTGTCTTCAAGTTTAGAAATTCTTCTGCTTGATCCAGAGTCTGCTGGCTGTTGAAGCTCATGATTGTATTTTTTATTTCATTCTTTGAATTCTTCAGTTTCAGAATTTCTATTTTTTTTTTCTGACATCTTCGTTGAATTTCTCATTTAGATTGTGAACTGATTCTTTGCATTGTTCATCTGCTTTCTGTAGCACCTGGATTTTCAGAAATATTATTTTTAATTCGTTATCAGGTATTTAATAGATTTTTTTATGTTGGCATCTGTTGATGGAGAATTATTGTATTCCTTTAAAGGTTTCATACTTCCTTGCTTTCTCATGTGTCTTGTGTCCTTACATTTATATCCATGCATCTGGTGTAACATTTGCTTCATCCAGCTCTATGGATTGGGTTTTGAAGGGAAAGATTTTTTTCTATAGAGCTATCTATAGTGTTGCTTGGGTAAGGCGTTTTGGCTTTGATTCTGGGTGGGAGAAGCAGTGCAGTCTCCATATGATTTCTTTGGCTATATTTAGCATGAGTGGTGTGTATGAGTTCCTCAGTGGATAAAGCTGAAGCTCTTAGTAAAGGTTGTAGTGAGGCTTTACTAGTGACAGGAACACCAGGCAGGCCAGTTCTTAGACAACAGTGATGGCAACTGTGGAATGGATATGCAAGCCCTTGGATCCCTGGTCAACACATGTGGATGTTGGTGAAAGCCAGCCAGGTGAGCCAATCCTTGGCCTTCAAGTGGATTGTCTGTGTGCTGGCAGTGGCAACAATGGGCTGAGTGAATGGGTCCTCAGGCCCTTATGTGGTATGCACATGTCTGTGGCTGCTACAGTAGCAGAAGGCTAACTTGGGGCCCCAAGCTGTAACTTCAGGTGCCAGCAGTGGGGGTAGAAGTGGCCTAGTGGCCATCACCAAGCAAGCCTCCATGTGGCATGCAAGTGGGTGGCACATGGGTGTAGGCAGGTCAGTGGCAGTCTCACTTGGTCATGCCATATAATCCTTTTTATATTTTGTGGAATTAGGTTTATTTTGAAATGCAAGAAATATTCTTAAGGGATACTTTTATGATTTGTCACATTTGGGTATCAGGGTAATAGTGCCCTCATAGAATTATTTGAGAAGTGTTCCCTTTTTTTCTGCAGGGTGTAAAAAATTGATTTTTAAAACTTCTTTAAATGTTGATGCAATTCTGAAGTAAAGTGATTTAATCTTGGGCTTCTCTTTGTAGGAAGTTTTTTATTACTAAACTCTTCACTTGTTCAGGATCTATTCAGATTTTGTTTCCTCTTGAGTTTCAGTAGTTTTTATCTTTTTAAGAATTTGTTGATATATAGCTGTTGACAATATTCACTTACAATACTTACTTCCTTGAGTTGGTCTTCGACCTCTAATATCCTTTCTTCTGCTTGATCAATTTGACTGTTAAAACTTGTGCATATTTCATGGATTTCTCATATTGTGTTTTTCAGCTCCATTAATTCGTTTATATTCCTCTCTAAATTGTCCATTCTCGTTAGCATTTCATCAAACCTTTTTTCAAAGTTGTTAGTTTCTTTGCATTGGGTTAGAACATGTTCTTTTAGCTCACAGAAGTTTCTTATTATCCACCTTCGGAAGCCTGATTCTGTTAGTTCTTCGCACTCCTTTTCCATCAGGCCTTGTTCTGTTGCTGATGAGGAACTACCATCCTCTGTAGAAGGAGAGACATTCTGATTTTGAGTGTTCTCAGTTTTTTTTACGCTGGCTTCTTCTCATCTTTGTGGTTTTATCCACCTGTCATCTTTGTAATTACCAACTTTCAAATTAGGTCTCTGAGTGGATGTCCAGCTTGTTGATTCCCAGCTCCAGAATCTATGCAATTTTCACTATGGTGACCTGCAACGCTGGCTAAAACAGCGGCGTTGAGATTCGTGGTACTTTTCTACCCAGGGGTCTCTGGTCTGGCTTCCCTCTTCGGTCGCTTTTTCAGTCACCTAAATGGACTGCTCTGCCTTCCCAGAGCTCCAAACATCATCCAAAAGGAGACCCAGTCCCATTTACTCCGCACCAAGAGCCACTGGGCCGAGGCGCCGGCAAAACAGCCGCGCCAGCCGAAAGGGTCATGCTGGCGACCTGAAGGGCTCCCTCCACTGGGAATGTCCTGGTCCGTGGGCAACAAAAATTCGTCTGGAAGTGTGGCATCCACTCGCTCTCTGTGCCTTCCTTGGGAGCTGCAATCCTGAGCTGCTAGTGATCGGCCATCTTGGATCTCTCTCCAATACTTATTTCTATAAGGCCAATAGTAATGCCCTCATTACTGATTTTAGTAATTTGAGGATTCTTTTATTCATGGTCAGTCTACCTAAACTTGTGTCAGTTGTTAATCTTTCAAAAAATAAGCTTCTGATTTCATTGCTTTTTCTCTATTATGCTTCTATTCTCTATTTCATTCACCTTTGCTCTGATTGTTCTTTCTTTGGATTGAGTTTGCTTTTCTTTTCTTTCTTGAGTAGGTTAGATTGTTGATTTGAGAGTTTTTTAGAATACAGCCATTTAGAACAATAAATTTGCAATTCAGTAATGCTTCAGCTGTATATCATAAATTTTTTATGTTGTATTTTCATGATTTTTTGTTGTTGCTGTTGACTCTGTTGCTCAGCCTGGAGTGCAGTGGTACAATCTCAGCTCACTGCAATCTCTGTCTACCAGGCTCAAGAGATTCTCCCAAATCAGCTACCATTCCTGGCTAATTTTTTTATTTTGAAGTACAGATGGCATTTCACCATGTTGGCCAGGCTGGTCTCAATCTCCTGATCTAAAGTGATCCACCTGCCTTGGCCTCCCAAAGTGCTGGACTGCAACTGGCCAACATATTTTCATTTTCACTACAATCTTTTAGTTTCCCTTGTAAATTTCTCTTTGTTCTTTTACCCATTGGTTATTTAGGAGTATACTGTATAACTTCTATAAACGTCCTTTTTTAATTGACTTCTAATATCATTCTATTGTGTCCAGAAATATGTTTTGTATGTTTTCAATCCTTTTTCAAGACTTTTTGTCCTATCCTTGAGAATATTCCATGTATACTTTAAAGAATACTCTCCTGTTGTTAGATAACTATTAGATCTAGTTAGTTTTTTTTTATGTTGTTCAAGTCTATTTCCTTGTTGATATCCTGTGTGGTGATTCCAAGCATTATTTAATGTATGGTATTAATTTCTCAATATTACTGTTGAACTCTTTCTCCCTCTAATTCTGTCCATTGTTCTTTCATGGCTTATTTTGTGTTCAGGAAGAATAAACCTTTTCCCTACTCTCACATACCACTCAGCACAAAAGTCATTGAAATATGTGTGGGTTTCTCCACATATATAACCAATTCTCCAGCAGATACCAGTTGGGTGTTTTATAATTCAATTATAATACGATGTATCTGCTAATATCATGAGATCACACAGGTTAAGGGCTCAATCCTACAAGATCACCCCAAGTTTCAGATGTCAATTGGTAGCAGTGGGTTGTCAATTATGCTTCTGACCAATCAGCTATAAATGGGGGTTTGCATGATCTCCTATCTGGGTTTAATTTACTAGGATGGCTCACAGAACTCAGGAAAATATTTATGCCTTTAATATAAAATATATTACAAAGGATACAGATAAACAATGAGATAAAGAGATACATGGAGTGAGGTCTGAAAAGGTCCTTAGTGTTGGGGCTTCCGTCCCTGTGATGTTGGGATGCCCACCTTCCAAGTATATAGATGTACCTGCAAATCTGGAAGCTCTCCAAACAAACTCCGTACTTTGGGTTTTTACTGAGGCTTTATAACACAGGCATGGCTGATTAAATAACTGACCACTGGTATCAACTACACCTTCAGCCTATTCTTGCTCCCTGGAGGTGGGGTGTGTGAGGAAAGGGAGGAGACTGAAAATTCCCAACCTCTAATCACATGGTTGTTTCCCCTGACAACCTGTCCCCATGTGAGCTTATCTAGAAGCTCACCAAGGCTTGCCTCATTAGAATAAACCATATTCCTATCATTCATCCAAGGCATTTAGGAGCTCTGTGTCAGAACTCCTGTCACTCAGGAAATTGAAAAGGTCTTAGGAGCTCTGTGTCAGGAGCCAGGGTCAAACAGTACATAAATGTTAGAACAAAAAATTCTTCTAGTGTCCTTATCTCCAAGGGTTTTAGGTGGTCCATTTCAATAACCAGGAACAGAGACCAAATGTATATTTCTTATTTATCACAATATCGCAGGTGCTTATTCTGATTAGAAGTCTTATATTACCTTGATGAATGGATTCTTATTATAAAATGTTGATATGGAATCTGAGCCAAGCTATCCAGATTCCATATCAACACTTGCTGCCTCACCAAGCATTTTATGTTATGAAGACTGCTTCTTTCCTCAAACTTCATGAACCAAGTTCTGCTAGCTTCCAACTTTTCTTCTGCTTCTTCCTCATGTCTCTCAACCTTCATAGAACTGAAGAGACTCAGGGCCTTGCTCTGGATTAGGTTTTGGTGTAAGGCAATGCTGTGGTTGGCTGGATACCCCATCTACACCACTGAAACTTGCTCTATATCAGCAATAAGGGTGTTTGGCTTTCTTATTCTTGTATTCACTGGAATGGGCACTTTTAATCTCCTTCAAGAACTTTTCTTTTGCATTACAACTTTATTAATTTTTTGGTGCAAGAGGCCTAGCATCTGGCTTATCTCAGCCTCGCTAAACTTAATAATTTGAGGTTTTGATTTAAAGTTAGAGGTATCCAACTCTTCCTTTTACTTGAACACTTAGAGGCCATTCTATGGCTATTAAATGGCCTAATCTCAATACTTTTGTGTCTCAGGGAATAGGGAGGCCAGAGGAGAGAGTGATGCGGGAATGGTCAGTCTTTTGCGCAGTCAAAACATATACATTTATCAAGTAAGTATGCCTCTTATATGGGGATGGTTCACTGAAAAATGGCACTGATAGACTCGCTTGACACAGAGTTGCCACGAACCTTCACTTTGTTAGGAAAAATGTTCAGTAATTGCAAAGTGTAATAAAGCAAAGGACAATAAAATGAAATATGCCTATACTTACACTTACAATAAAAAGTTTCCAACTTTAAACTTGAAGAAGAGATATTATTTTTAAAAATTTTTTGAGAGATTCATGAACAAGATATTCTAAGGCTATAGAGTCAAAAGTGTTTTTTCAGGATACTATTAATTTCTACTTTAAGGAATAAATAAAAACATCATTTAAGTAATAACTGTCATATTTTATAAGATTATAAAACAGTAAAGTCCATGAAGCTCTTTTGGTCTATGAAATCATATTTCATACTAAATTCAGATTTACTTTAATTGCTTATTAGGTACTGCCTTATGTTCAATTCAGCAGTGACCATACCATTATCTATGTCAGCATAAAGATACTAATTTGACTCATGTGGACTTTGAAACAGCCATTAGGAAAATAGCAATTAAGTGGGCAAAATGGATATATAGATTCAGACCAACAAAAGCCAGTTCAAATACATGGAGTCCCACCTAGCAAGCAAGTATTAGGGCAATCATCCAATAGACTGTGCTTTAATTTTCCTTACTAACACAGAGAATAAAGATAACTAAGAAATGTGGTTTTCTAGGTGTTGAGAATGTCCATCAACTTCTTGAGTGCTTGATTAGCTGAAGTTGCTTATATCTGTTTATTGCGCTCCTCTGACTCATTGATAATTCTTCTAGCTAAGAATTATTAGTAACAAAAGGTGAGGGGTCAGATCAGTCTATTTTGCTGCTTACTGGTATGTATTTATAAACACCTTCCTTCCCCTCAGGCCTTTATACCAATTTCATAGGGAGTAAAAGTAAAATAAAGTCTTTGTCATCAAGAAATACTTCTTATGATGTCTGGATTTTTAAATCCTTGTCATGTACCAAGCTGTATCAATTGTTTTAAAAGACTTATTCAGGCCAACACCATTCACTGAATAAAGCGAATTATAATCAGCAATTTTGTATCTCAAGGATTCATAAGTATCCCAGAGAAGCTCATATACTGTCATAGTTCTATTCATTTCCTTCCCAAATTAGTTTTGGATAACTTTGCATAAAAGTAGTCCTGCTCTGAAAGAAATGTTGACTAGCTGCATGCCAAGAAAGTCCTTTCATAATACTTTCTCATATTCTAAATTCCTTCCCATTAAATCAATAAAGCATGGAGATTTGAAAAGGCCTCTTGATGCACTGAGAGGCACAGAAATGGTACCCTGAAATCAATACATTTCCTATCAAAACCAATGCAACTGAAGATGAAGCTCTGGATCATTATAAAATCAGTAGGCATTTTAATCAAACTTAAAAAATATCAAATAACAAAACAGATAACAAAATGGAAAATTCAAAAAAAAAAAAAAACAAGAATTCTATTTGGAAGCTTCAAATTCCAGGCAGGCCCAAATTTTAAATATTTAGCTAATCAAGGTATCATCCTTAATGGGAGAAAATATTAATCAAAATTCAAAATACTCTATGTATCAGGGGCTTACATCATCTCCTGACAACTTGAGGCTATTTTCTGCATCGACAATATTACCATTTTCAAATGTTTTCTTATGATAAAAAGAAGTTTTCTCTATTTGTGTTTGTTTAAAGATATATTAAATGCCCTTTAGAGGAAAATTCCTTGATAAATTTATCATTTCAGGAAAAACTTATCCTCGATATGTTTAACAGATTCCTATACAGAATTTTTAGTAAAGAGTTTGGGGAAACAAGTGTCCAAGCTCTAGCAGGTTTCACGAACTTAGGGCAAGAGTGTAAAACAGACAAATTCTGTAAATTCCTATAAAGGACCAGAGAGTAAATATTTTAGACTTTGCAAGTCAACTATTCTGTTACTACTATTCAACGCTGTAATTGGTGTGAAGATGTACACAACTAGGTATGGCTATTTCCAATAACACTGATTTACAGAAACAAACCCCAGATGGATTTTGCTTATGAGTCATCAACAGATTATGACTCCCCCTTGTCTTAAAGAAAACTGGAAGGAAGTGGTATTGGCACTGAGGACAACATTGTGAATGAGCAAACAAACAGGTTAGGCATCCTGATGTATTCTATTCTCCAAACGCAGTTTTTCCTTTTGTTGAAATAAAGGGCGCTCCCCCCACCCACCTCGCCATAACAGAGAAGCAGCTCCCAACTTCTGTGGTAATAATGAGAGCAAAGGGGAAAGTAAAGAGGGAGAATTCCATTCATATCAGGAGCAGCTAGAAACCATATACAAGCTTCAGCCCTAAAGTCAGCATCCAGGTAACCAAGTCTTTGAGCATGCCATCTCTGGCAATCTGGGGAATGTAACCTTCTACAGAGCTCTGACCATTGCCTAACTTAAAATCAGCCCTACGAGAGCTGTGAATAGGCCAGTTGTCTCAATCAGGCATTCACTAGGAAAGTGGGCAACAGCATCTACTCTGATCCGGAGGTTTAAGAATTAGGCATAATGATCCTAAAATTCTTCATTTTTAATAGTGTCAGGTCTGGAAGCTCTGTGGAAAATGTGCTTTCGGAGAAACTAAAAGCCCTCATGATCCACTGGAAAAATCTGGCTTCATACATCTCAGGATATTAAAAACACAGAAGGCATACTCTCCCATATGACAATTCCACCTCCTCCAACATGTTACAATAAACGGTGGAAAGGCATACTACCAATTTGGTAATTACTTCAGTTATGTAGCTGTGCTGAAAGCTTCTGTTTTGCTTTTATTTTGTATGCTTTGCTACCAAATACATTTGATTATGTCATGCTGCCCTCAGGTGTCCATTTCTTTTTAAATGTATGATTGGTGGGCAAAGCAGGACCCTTTGTAAATTTTCAAACCAGGACTACAGTGGATATTCAGTGTGCTCTTTTATAAACCCTAATCACAGAGCTCATTTAAATACTAAAAGCTCAACATTTAGGAATACCTCATATGCCACTGAGACTTTTCCCACCTACCCTATAACATCCTGACTTTGAAAAAGGAACTAGAAACAAAAAGAAAAAAAGGAACTAAAAATAGTACCTCAGCACAGTGGTTCTCAAAGTGCTTCAGAGATATTGTTCCAGATGTCCATGAGGTCAACCCTATTTTTATAGTAAAGCTAAAAACATTTTTTCCCCTTCTCTCTCAAATATAGAATTTTCTAGAAGATAGATGACTTCTGATACACTGCAACTGACTATGAGCAAAAACAGATATGAGAATCTAGCCATCTTTTACTAAGCCAAATACAAAAAGATTAGCAAAAATTTTAAGTGCTATTCTTTAATATATTTCTCAATTAGGAAAGTATAACTATTGTTCATAAATGTGTTATTCACTTAATGGGTTTTTAATGATTAATACAATTTTAAAATCTTATCAGATTTAGTTTCTGATAAATATTAATATACAAACAAAAGATGATTACAGATACAGAGAATTCTAGAGGATATTAACTCAATGAGGTTCATCAACTTCATGGAGGTCTGTGATGCTTTTGCAAATGAAAATATAAAATAGCACAATATGAAGGATTAAAAGCATTAAATTTTTAAAACAATTTTTATAATAGTCATTTTCCACTACTGATAATAAACCAAATATTCATCCAGTATTTAAGATTCTAGGCTCCTAGAAAGCCAATGCAAGAATTGTGTTTACAGATTGGAAAAGAAATAATGAATTCCTATAATCTATCTCAAACTGACTCCACATATTTTTTTGACAACACTGTTCTGTTACAAAATCTATATATACTTTCTTCTTTGATTTTTTTCTTCTCCCTACCTGTATGTTGTACTAGCTATGGTTTTAGCCTTTATCAAACTTATTACTCAATACTAAATACATTAGCAAGGTCCTGCCTCATACACTAAACTCAGACCACAGGACATGATACTCAACATGCTCTGAGTATGCCAAGGGCAAAGTATATGTGGGAGGCTCAGTCTGAGATAGAGCCACTTCTAAGAACCGCACCCAGGCTCTTATACCAAAAGTCTGGTAGGCTGGCTACTGGTAGGCTGGCTCCCACCAATACTGGAGAACAGAGGGATGCTGGATACAACTGCAACTGAAAATCTCAAGCCTTGATGTTAAAAGGCAGATTTTGTAAAAAAAAAAAAAAAATATTGATTATAAATAATGCCCTGGCTACTACTGCTTCTGACCTTGGCCAGACACTGACTTGTATCTCTTATGACTTTCTAGTTGTAAAACTGGCCAACTGATTGTGCTCCAATCTACCTCACTCCTCATTGCTACGCAGTTCTATACTTAACCCTCCTACCACCTTAGAACACCAGCCCTGGGTGATAATCCTGCCAGGATGGTTGGAACCTGACTCATATATGACTGAAGTACAAGCGAGCTAGTTAATTGTAGCATATAGAACACATTTGAGGATCCGTCCAGAAAAGGAATAGTATAAACTTACTCTAACATGTTAAATATTATTCATAACATGTTAAATATTATTCATACCATTTCTAACAAGGCTTAAGCAAAAGACTTTGAACTCTTTCCTTGCTGATAGTTCAACCAATATTCAATGCAACTTAGTTCCAATATAGCAAAGAAAGATAAACTCTAGAGTTTAAGAGAAACGTATCAGTATGTACAGAAGTTTAATTTACATATATATTTTATAAAGAGGCATTTCAAAAATAAATTATGTAGTAAATTTGCCACATGACTACAATGATAAAATATTTAATCTAAGAGAATAAACTACTTGCAGACAAGTAAAAGCAAATTGATACTATTGCTAGGAAAATAATAAATCAGTCACATTTTTTAAAAGCAGCTACTGACTTTCTCTTCCCAAATATTTTATATACTTCAGGTTGTCTTTTCCCCCTAGCCTAATTAGAGAGGTTTAATACAATCCATCATGAAATTAAAACACCTCCCCAATGTTTTCTCATCTTAGCATCTCAGCAACCTGCTACTGTGTCTTCGTCAAAGCTGACTAATGAGGTCAGCCTAGCCAACACCATCGGAGAGGATATTTGGCTTCCATGAACACTGTCTCATTCACTTCTGACCCTTACTCAAATAGCACTGAGTATGGAAAGGAGGAGGCATACACACACTACATATGTTTGTTGAAGGGAAAAATTAGAAAAAAAGGCATTTCAACACGTCACATTAGCTATATGTAAGTATAACATTAGTATACATTCCATTATTTTATTAGTAAGGAAATTAGCAGGCCAAACCAAGGCCCTTATCAATGCATTTTCAGTGCATCATTCCTTAGAGTAAAGGAAAGGTTCACAAAGAACAGCCAAAACAAGTTAATCTCCTAGTAGGGGAGTTAGCCCTCCCTTATTGAAAGCATGTAAGGACAAGCTAGTCTTGGCACTTCTTAGAAAGATCATGCTGAAGTACTGCTATTATGACAACAATGGTAAGAAAAAATAAAAATGGTTTATTAGTTTACTCCCCATGAAGATTATTCTGGCATTGGTTTAAGTAACGGGTGGTGATAGTCCAGGTAGTAGGGCATTAAGGAGAAGGTGAAAAGGTGCGGAACAGTAAAAATAATTCATTTTATCATCTGCATGATTCAATTTCATAGGGGCCATGCTAATAAGTCAAACAGACATTAAAACAACAACAAAAATCAGGCAATCATGATGCACGAAAAGCTATATCCAGAATTATGGATTAAAAACTTACCACCTAGAAGAAAAATTTATTTTTAAAATGAATCCAGAGGAGAAAGATGGAAGAAACACATTTTTACATGGTTAGTTCTTATGATAGCTACTATACATTCAACACACTTGTAACAGTATGCATTACAGAAAACTAATACGTAAAACCTAAACAGACAATCCCAAGTATATCGCACACATTTATAAAAACAAAGCAGAGAACTACTTATGACCAAAAACATGATCCTGAATATGACAGAGATTCACTGTTATTGATCATTTTCTCCCTCTCCTATCAGTAGGAGAATATTTTGCTACTATTGCCAATTGTTAATTATCTGTAATGGCCTAACTCAAGCTAATATTAAAATGTTAATTTATATAAACTCTCTTCCACCCCAGTCACCAAGAAGAAGCATGATGCTCCATCTAATCTCCTTATAATTTCTTTTAAGTCTAAAGAAGGGCAAATGCCCTAGATTTGTAGCTCTGAACCAATAGCTACTAACACTAGGGTGTCCACAGCTTATCTGGACATTAAGCATGCTGAGATAGCTGAATAAAAAATAACACCTTTATTGTTTTCTATATTTCAAGTTATTATGATTAAGATACATGCTTATGTAAAAGTATTAAAGCTATATTAGCTTTTCAAAAATGCAATCTAGGATTTAGTAGAAATAAATCACCAAAAATCTGACAAACGCTCTAAGAGATCTGCAACCTTAAAACAGAAATTGCAATATTACCGAATTGTTTTCCTCTTATCATAAAACATTTTCTCAGTTAACACATGCTAAATGTACAACTCTTATATGTTGATGGAATCTCAAAATATCTGACGTGAAGAGAATTCCTCATGCTGGTGATCACTGACTTGAATCAATGTTACATGTGGTCAAACACGCTCAAAATTATCTCCTTTGGCCAGAAACATTAAGGAAAAGATCAGTGCTGAATGCAACTCCTACCACCAAATGGGCCGATGAAGCAGCAAAAACTTGCTTGGTCAGTAACAGGAAAAGAGTGGTCAGGACAATCCACTGACTGGCCATCCCCTTAGCAAGCTGGATGATGTTAGACTATGGTACTCATGTCAAGGTTCACACTGTGAAATGCCTGCATTTCCACATGGTGTATCAGCAGTGATATTGCCCAAGAATGCTTCCTGAAAATACCTATGTTCTTTTAATCTGTATTATTTCTGGATACATCGTACATATGTTGACAAATCACTAAGTGATTCTAAATTCACCTCTTATAAATGGCAAAAGGAACTTCCTAATTGAGCATTTTGAGTTATGTTAAAATGGTGTTAAAATTAGGATTCTGTCGCTATCTCTCCCCTTTTCCTCTCCAGGAATCCTTCTTCCCCTGAACCCCTTCCTCTTATAACAGCTAGTTCAACTTAATGGTCCCATGGAGCTCTATTGTGCCTTTCTTAAAAGGGAACATTACATTTTCCAAAAAAGGGAATTATGTGACTAGCAGAACAAATACGCAAGTGTCAATTGTTTAAATTAATTTTTAAATTGTAAGATATATCATGGCAAATCAAGGGATAATACGCTCTATGCAGACACCCATTTTTCTCTTCAAAATAAAGGAACCTGGGACTATGAAGTAATTTTTGGTCTAAGTAAATATAGATTAATCTACATTTAATGAAAATATTCTAATTGTATCTATTATGAAGAGTTTGAGTAAATGCTAAAATTCTACTTCTACAAAAGTTGAAAGTTTATATATAATTATAAAATTTAAAATATTTATTCTGTATCTTAAGTGGATGATGAGAAGGTAATTAGGTTATTTTAATATTTCAACTAGTAAAAGACTAGGTGAGCTGAGGAGCCTAAGAAAGGCTGAGTTATTCGACTTACTATTGTATGCAGTGAAAAGAATTCACATTTTCAGAGCTAACTTATATTCTCTCCATCATTATACATCAACTGTAATTCTCAACCGCAAAACAAAAACAAGCAAAAGCTCTGTCTGCCATCTACTGGACAAAGAAGATACAGAACACACACATTACTGCAAAACCAACTCCAGGCACCAAGGCAATGCATTTAAAATCATTCTCTGTGCTAGCAAGTGAAATTTAAAAATCATTTCTTTTTTCAAAGATGTCTTTTTATTCACCTGTCATGGGAACCACGTAGAGAATGAGAGACAGGGAGGCAAAGAATAAATGTGTATGAACACAGAAGCAGAGACAAGCCCGAGATATTTTGGATCTAAGTTTCAAAAATCCACACTTACATGGCCATGTAGATCTGTATTAAGAAGCATTATTGCACAGGTAAGGCAGTGGACTCCATCTAAATAAAGACACAAGAAAAGAAAGCATGAATTCGCTTTTTATTGTTGGACTCCACCTTATTATCCTTAATAGGATACATTCAGAACCTATGAAAACAATACTGTGCTAGGCACAAGTAGTCATATTTGTTTTGAGAAACAAAAACATGGATGATAATAATTTATAAAAAGAACCTCAATGCACAGAATTGGACTTCACTGTTGATAAGTTGTTGTTACCTCTCTGGAGGACAATTTGATAGCATACGTGTAAAGTCCTAAAACAGCGTCTTTTGACACAATAAATCAACTTCTAGGGGTTTGCACCAAGGCAATAATTAAGAATCTATACATAGTACAAGGATATCCAGACAAGCATTGCTTACAATAGGAGACAAATAAATATGATCTTCCAAAGACACATTTCTGTTAGATTGAAATCATGTAAAAAGGTTGTCTAAGTAGAGTTAAGATTCTCATTTCCAAACATTAGAATTAGTTGTTTTCCTTACTCTCACTCCACTAATTCTCTATACAAGTACAGTAGACAACGGCAGTTTCCGATGCAGTAAAAATTTTATCAATTTATGCTGAATTAGAAAGTTCTAATTACTGAAAGTTCATAAATTAAAGGCAAGGTATTTTTAAAGTAAATTCTTTATTATAGTAGGTGATTTTCGTTATCAGTGTCTCTAAGTAGATGCTACTAAATGACTAAAATAATATTTTTCTAGTACCATTTTATTATCACAAATTCTACATATATTCAAAACAAATTCCTGAAAGTAATTTAAAAACTTAGCAGCCAGCTCTCAAACATCCTTATCAACAGTCGAGGACATGAATCCACATTTCTTATTTTATCCAGGAATGTTAACATCTGCTTAGATCTGAAGAAGCTTCTAATAAAAACGGCCCACTTTTATCTCTTTCATTCTCTTATTAGGGGTAATGGTGACAGAGATAGTGAATAACTGGTCCAAATAGCATCAATTTACAGATAGGAATATGACCTTAATCAGATGATGAATTAACTGTGACTATAGCTTGAGGTTGGAGGGAAGGTAGAGGCAAGCAGCTTGGCCAGTACCAAGTACACTTACCCAGGTTAATCAGCAATACTGAGGCTAAGAGGTAATTACTACTTCTTGTGCATCTAGTCTCAGGGATTTACTCCATAATCTGTAAGTTTATGAATAATTTTCCGAATGCAAATCAAAGTGCTTGACTTCAAACACTGAAAACTGTGCTGTATTGCATGAATTGAAATGGAGGAAAAAATCTCTCTTCAGAGGGTAGGTCCGCAAATAAATAGTTTACATTAAAATCATTTACTTTGTAAAAATGGTGTAATACACATAAACTCATAGCTTATTAAAATCATCAACAAAAATCCGTGGTCAATATTGTTACAGTTAATATAAAAACAAAAGTACCAGAGACACAGTGCAACTACCAGTGAGATTTGTCAATGTTTCCAAAACTAACACCAAAACTCAGGATACATGAGCTTTCATCAAGAAATGTAGAGATCAAATATATAAAAAGAAAGGAAAACTGAAATTTCATTTATTACATAAAATCTCAGAGTGGCAAAGCACAAAAGATTTAAAGAAAGTATGCTGTCATGCTAGAGAACTGGAAAACAAAATAATTTAAATAAGAGTAAAGGATATAATGCTGTCCTTAAATATTATGCTTTTAAAGACTATTTAATGACATGAGAAAATGCTGACAATAAAAGAAAAAGGCAGCTAAAAACAAAACTCGAAGTCCAATTTGACACTAATTATTAAATAAATAGACTAGAAGGAAGTAAATCAAAGTGTTAATAGTTAATCACTAGGGAATTGAAGATACATAATTTCTCACAATAAAATTTAACTTTTATAATAAGGAAAATAACCACTGTTACAAAAGAGCAATTCAAGAATTTATATCAGATTACCTTGTGAAGCGATGGTATCTGGGTTACAATAAAAATATCTATTGGAAAAGTGTATTAAAACTCTCTCTCGTTCTTGAGTTTCTCCCACAAGAGAAAATGCTTTAAAGAAATACCTACAAGAGAATTAAAAATTTTTAAAGTAAAATTTTAGAAAATGCTACCACCCTCTTTGATAGTTAAAAGTTAATTTATGTAAACCTAAGATATTAATTATACAGAGTAAGATATTATAAAGTTATCGCCCCCAAATCATTTACTAGATAGCCATTCAATATAAATTTGTATTAGTATTTAAATTCGATAGAACTTTGGGAAGCTGAGGCAGGCAGATCACCTGAGGTCAGGAGTTCAAAATCAGCCTGGCTAACATCGCAAAACCCTGTCTCTACTAAAAATACAAAAATTAGCTGGGCATGATGGCAGGCGCCTGTAACCCCAGCTACTTGGGAAGCTGAGGCAGGAGAATCGCTTGAACCTGAGAGGCGGAGCTTGCAGCGAGTGGAGATTACACCACTGCACTCCAGCCTGGGCAACGGAGTGAGATGCCGTCAAAAAAAAAAAAAAAAAAAAAAAAAAAAAAAAAAAAAAACTCCGTCTCAAAAAAAACAAAAACCACACACACACACACACACACACACACACACAAATGTCAACTTAAAAGATGACAGAGTAATAAGAGTGGTCGATATATCAATAAAGCCTTGGGAAGGTAGGTAATTTCCTCATTATGACAAAGTGTCAAGTAGTCAATTTTAAAAGGTCAGATTAAAAAAAGCAAAGACCACTTAAGACTCAATGCATCATCATAAAGCCTGTATTTTAAAACTTGATGCACATCAGAGTGCTTCTGTCATTTTGTTACACGACTGTCATCTCTATTAAGCCACTATTAACTTACATTGCTTTGTGCACAGGAGATTTCTGTTAATTTTGTCCGTTATCATGTTTTAATATGAATTTGTTATAAGAGACAGAAATTGGGAGATATAACTAATTTATTTCTTAAATAATAGAACTAGTTTATGTATAAAAACATCTTTAAATTACAGGAAGTGTGCTGAAAAGCCACACGCTAATCTACCCAGAGTCACTAAGGGCACTGTTTATTTGAGATTAATCTGGGTGACCCTCACTTGACAATATGGATTCATTTTCCTAAGCATGAGATAGGAAGGAAAAAGAAATCATTCAAAATGTCTAAGAAATCTTACTGCTGTAAGAAATATACCATAAGCCTCATTACTATGAAAATTTTGCCTTCTTTCTTACTATAGATATAATTAAGGTTAACAAACTACATGGTGACAAAACCTAACTTTTTAAAATAACTTTTTAAATAAATCACATCAGAATGCAAGGCAAAAATACAGATTTTTCATCCACTGTTAACTGCTTTTGTTAGAAAACCTGAGTACCTTTGATGTATGAAAAGAGCCCCACAATGAATCACTGTAGTACTACACTATGCTCTAGTCCAAACCTCCTCACTTCACTTCTCAGACTACGTTCTAGTCCAAACCTCCTCACTTCACCTCCCAGTTTCTTGATTTGTAAAACTAAAGGGTTATACTAGATAATCTCAGAATTCTTCCAGAGACTCACATTTTATAAATAGTATGTAAGATTATATGGTGACTAAGTTTTACCTTCAGCTACTCTTAGAAGGTTGTAATACAATATAATGTAAAGAGTGAGAATCAGTAAGTTTTAGACACCTTCATTTGAAAAGGTCAAAAAAAGTGGGTGTTGTTGGAAAAAGTTTTATAGATACTTTCTACTGATTATGTTGACATTCATTTTTATCTCACTGAAAAGGTAATTTTAAAGTAACTGCACTGCACTGCTGGGTGCAGTGGCTCATGCCTGTAATCCTAACACTTTGGGAGGCTGAGGCAGGTGGACTGCCTGAGCTTGGGAGTTCGTGACCAGCCTAGGCAATATGGCAAAACCCCGTCTCTACTAAAAATATAAAAAAGTTAGCCAGGCGTGGTGGTGCATGCCTGTAGTCCCAGCTACTCAAGAGGCTGATTGAGGAGAATTGCTTGTACCTGGGAGGCAGAGATTCCAGTGAGCCAAGAACATGCTACTGTACTTCAGCCTGGGTGACACAGCAAGACTCTGTCTCCAAAATAGAGGCTATTGGGCTATAGTAAGTAAATGCTTAGAAAGAAAATCTAATTCTACAGTCTGTAAACTCTGTGTGTGTGTGTGTGTGTGTGTGTGTGTGTTTTAAACTCATCATTCAAAAACCAAATTCCCTACGCTAAAAAACTGAAAACAGGGTCTTGAAGAAATATTTGCACACTCATGTTCATAGCAGCATTATTCATAATAGCAAAAGCATGGAAGCAACCCAAATGAAGCAAACAGTAGTATGTATATTCCCCATAGTGGAGTATTACTCCAAAGGAAAGAAATTCTGACATATGCTACAGGAACGAATTTTGAAGATATTATGCTAAGTGAAATAAATTACAAAAAGGCAAATAATGTATCTATCCCTTTACATTACAGTAGTCAAAATCATCAGAAAGAAAAGTAGAATAGTGCTTGCCAGTGGCTGGGGGAGCGGAAGGGAAGGAAAAAAAGATCATTGTTTAATGAATATGGAGCTTCAGTTTTATAAGAAAAGAATCAAGGAAATGGATGGTGGTGATAGTTGCACAATATTATGAATATTTTTAATGCCATTAACTGTGCACCTAAAAATGGCTAAGATGATAGATTTTATGCTATCTGTATTCTACCACAATTACAAAAGAGAGAGAGAAACTGAAAAACTCCTACAGATGGCATTTTTTCTCCAGATTTGCTCTGATACCAATTCCTTACTATCTGAACTCGGCTTACCATTAGGTGCTGAGTATCGGTTCAGGTGTAATTTCGTAAAATCAATACATTTTTCTTACTCTTTACTGTGTTTAATAGCCATAATACAATTTAAGCTAAGTTCACAAAGTACAGGTTAAACATCCCAAGCCTGAAAATGTGAAATCCAAAATGCTCCAAAACCAGAGAGATACTCCAAAATCTTCAATACTTTTCAGTGCTGAAATAAGGCTCCAAGGAAATGCTCCCTGAAGCATTTCAGGATTTCAGACTTGGGATGTTCAACTGGATACACAGAAACATTCCTAAATCTGAAAAAGTTCAAAATCCAAAACACTTCTGGTCCCAAACATTTTGGAGAAGGAACACTCCACCTGTAACTGGAGATTTTTAAAAAATAGAATTCTAGTTAGAAGGCATTACTTTCTCCTCTAAGAACCAATCGTTTGAAGGCAATGAAGAGCAGCAGTGCTGCTTAGTCATACCTGAGTGACTGATCCAGCGTCATTCCTGTAAAATCAAAAAACTTCAGATATTCTTCTGCAACTAGTTTGCTAAATTCATTGCTATAAGAAAGCAGAATAGACTTGGTTATTGAAATGTAAACTATTTAAAACACATACAAAAACAGCAGAGAATTCGGACCCCAGCAATGGGTCAGAACCTACTTCTTGCCAAGGTGTTTTGCAACATCTGATCTTTTGAATCTGTCCAGCTGATAAAGGCGTTTGGCCAATCTTTTGGCTGCTTCCACATTGCTGCTGGTACCATTACTGAGATTTTCTGGGGTCTCCTTTTCCAAAATTTCAGTGCTCCCCATTTCGGAATGAGCTTCTAGCCGTGCTGTTTTCACCCCAGCATTGCTATAATAATTGATAAAGAGAGAGAAAATAGATTTTTCTTATATGGCAAAAAAGAAAATATCTGATGAAATTTTGATAGTTTTTCTTTTAGATAGATCATTTTATGTTTAGATATTCACAAAAATATTTTCAGTTACCATATTTCAAAGAACCAAAGAAGACATTGCCCAAATCTTAGGTAAGAAGTTTCCAAATACTTTGGTCTCTAGACCTTGACATTCTTAGAAGGACTTCAAAGAGCTTCCACTTACGTGAGTTCTATCTATTGATAGTTACCATAGTAGTAATGAAAACAGAAACATGTTAAGTATTAACTCATCTAAAAATAATCTGTTTTATATAACAAGTAGTAGATAGAATGATGTTTTCCAAAGGAACATAAAATTTAGTGAGGCAAATCAAAGTGTTTCACTTTTATTTAAACATAGATTTCTTTAATGGTTGGTTTATTAGAAGACAGTTGTATTCCAAGAGCCATTTCTATATTCAGTCAGTTACAATATATTATTTTGGTTGAAGCATATTAAGAAAATCTGCCTTCACTCAGATATTTTGTTAGAAAAAAGAAATATTTTAATATTTTCAGATAATTGTGGATATTCTTTTTTTATATAATACCAAAATGAGACAAGTGGTAATTTCTTAAAAGATATTCTTACTTGAAATATGAAATCTAAATTTGTGTTAACTTTTTGTACTCTTATATTAAAATTTGTGTTATACTTTGAATGGATCTTTTAACCCATACATGATTTTGTAACAACACATGTTGGTTATCTGCAAAACATGCGTTGACACACTTCATTATATAATCTTAAAAAAAATCACATTCACTAATGTCACTATTAATGAGAAGTCTCAGTACTGAGAAGCTGCCAAACCTTCAGTGGCAGATAAAAGTTTTCCAAAATTCTAACCTTTTCAAAAGCACAAATGTAATCATTTGTTATGAATATTATCAGCTGTTTTCCTTAAAGCGATAGGCTTACTCCATTTTCAAGAAAACGTTTGCCAGTAACCATAGTTTGTTAGTTATCCTCTCAAGTAAAAATGGCATTCAATAAAAATGTGCCTCATTTTTAGCCCCAACTTAAATGACATATGAATGTTTTTCCTGGAGACTATCAGGAACAGAAGTGCTTTATTCTCACTTCATCACACACAAACTTTTAAAAACATGAACTCAAGCGTTGAAATGAAATAAACAAATTGTACTGGTTTCATGAAGGATTTCTTTTTTTAAGGTGAAACTGGCCTTTATTTTCATTTTGAGTGCACTACAGTGGAGAATACAATGACTAGAAGAGTTTGGTGCCACTGCCTGAAGTTCTGCTAAGACCCCCACTATTGTTTTTGTACCATATCATATCAATGCAGTAAAAAAGAAAAATGTTATAATAATTAGTGTAAAATAATTTTGATACTAAAAACCTACTGAAGGAAGAGAGCTCCACAGGCTACATGTTGAGAACTCTGCCCTAGAAAGGGTTTAAAGACTAGAGCCTGTGGTCAATGATCGAGGGTTCTCATGTATTTATAATACTGAAACTAATAAGGATATATTAATTTCCCAATCTTTATCTTAACTTTGTAAGACACGCTCATGATAGAACGTGCTTAAATGGCCTTCAAACACACTTACCACAGACACTAAACCAAGGGTGGTCAGAATTTTTCTATAATGAACCCAATCATAAATATCGTATGTTTGCAGGCCACATACAGCCCCACCACACATGCTGCTTTGTTGTTGTTGTTTTGTTACAACCTTAAAAAACCTAAGAGCCATTCCAGGCTGGGTTGAATTGGGTCCACGGATGGGAATTTATATGCCCTTCCTCTAACCCAAAGTTCTTTAACTTGGCTTGTGTTAAGCAGAGTAACCATTTACTGCCTAAACTAGGACACTCTAAAGGTGAAACAGAGGTAATAAAATCCTTAAATATGCTCTCATAATTATTGCAAAATAAAAAAAGAAAGCATTATCAATAAAAAAAAGTAGTACTGCTAATGGGTACTATTTCTTTGTGGGTTGATGCAAGCATCCTTAAGACAGTGGTAATGACTAAACAATTCTGAATATGCCCAAACCACCGGATTTTATACTTTAACAAGCAACGTGTTACAGTACTTCAATTATTTCAAAGGTGTTACATTTTTTAAAATCTGAACCTAAAAAGTAATTTGTAAACTACTATAATTAAATGACAAAAACAATTGTAGCAAAAATAGATGCATTTCTAAGCAGAAATGCTCAATCTTGTCACTTATTCTATCTCATTTACAAGTTTCCTTTTCTCACTGCTCTTCCAAGGAAACGCTGGTCTTGTGCCGGGGTTACTCAGAATGCAGCCAGGGCTCTTGCACAACCAGCTGGTATAACAAGTAGCTGCAGAGTCTCATACTCCCCCAAACTACCACAGGATTAGAAGGAGTTAACTGTCCCTAATCACTCTCCTGCAAGCACACTATATCAGCAAGCACCCAACATGGTGTCCCTGAAATGAAGCTCTAAGAATAGGGAAAAGAGAGAGAATCTTGTAGCATCCACTTTGTCAAAATGTCAACTCACATATTCCCAGATGATACCATGGGAGAAGCTGGGAATAGAAAGTTAGGTCTACCAAACCCATGCTGGCTTATTTTACCACAGCTATTAGTGGTAATAGTTCACTTATTAAAATTCTAAGTCAAACACCAAACCACAGTCAATGTCAATGGCAGAACTGACCCAGGCAAACTAAGACGTATGGTAACCCTAAATACCCTAAACAGTTTCCCAACAGAACTGCCCACCAGTTAAAATAGTTTCATTATGATAAAATCTCCATGAAAATGCATTTTTAAATGCATGATTTTTTCATCCTACATTTTCCTTTTTAGACTTAACATTGCATGGATGGACATGGTGGCTCTCACCTATAATCCCTGCACATTGGGAGGCCAAAGCAGGAGGTCTGCTTTAGCACATGAGTTTGAGGCCAACCTGGACAACATAGTGAGACCCCCTCTCTATGATGTAAAAATTTTTTAAACGATATACTTAACATTACCATTCAGTTTTGTGAAATTTATCCCATCAGGAAATTGAATATTTAATCATTTATTGACAGTATAACCTATAATAAGAAAACTCACAGTAGAAATTTAGGCCATTCACAATTACTTTGTGATTTCCCATATAAGTGACAGAAAAGTAAAATATTTATTCTAAGAACTATTTAATTACAATCAAGGACTTTTTCTAATTACACACAAAACAAAACCCTTGGAGTTGTGTTTCCATGCATGCTTTTCCAATCATATATTAAAAACAAACGTTGAAGAAAAGATTTTCTTATTAAACCACTACTTCTCACTTTTCAGGGAAAATTCATGGCATTTATTTAATCATTCTGTGCAAACAATATAATTACACCACATATATAGTACTGGCCCAATTTTGTTCAAATACAAGATGCTTATTCTAATGAGAACATATTTTAAAAATTTACTGCTCGAAATCATTCCATTCCTTATGTTACTCATTCTCCGTATTTACCTTTTCTATGTTGCCCAGCCCAGGCAATTTCACCTAATTTCCCTCACATTCACCAAAATGATATAATTGCAAAATCTGTATGTATCAGACTTTCTGGATCTTCTTCAAAAAGCCTTCAGTAAAAGGAGAAAATAAAGAACAAAGGATAAATATCCCTGTTCCTAGATGGCTTCATTCTACCCATTTCATGACTTATGAGATTATTTGAACAAGAACCGAAATTGCTCCTTTTAAATCAGAAAGCTTGACAATATGTTGCCAATACAAACTTACCAGAAACAATACAGACACCAAGAAGAGTCCATCACAAACCCTGGGGTGTGCCTGCACCACACTTCCTCTCCTAAGCCCGGTCAAGTAGTCCAGTATTCTTCAGCTCACAAGTTCAGTGTCTGCTGAGCCTCACAGCCTTCTAAGAACCTGGCTCCCTGTGACGTCACTCTACTATGACCTCACATTCTCAGCTGTGTTCACTGTTGGGGTTTTTGTAATGTTTCTGCAGCTCCAATAAAAACAGGAGCCAGAACACAAGGGCCACTGTCTATCAAAGGCATAAGAAACAGTGCAGCCCCGCCTCATTCACACTTGATAAAGCCAACTCAATGATCCCTCTCAGAGGGGATAACACCCCATTTTGTTTCCTTAAATACACAAGACACTGCAGTTGTAGTCTGCTGAGCATTAGATGCTTTCTGTAGTTTGGATTTTCTCTTTTCCATAGTTCATTTTTATTTTCCTTATTTTTCTTGATCAAATCACTTTACAACCTAATAAGATTGTAAACAAATATATCCCTACCAGTCACTTAAATGTAGAAGAGACTTCCCAAAAGGTTCTCCCTGTGTGCTAGAAAATGCTTCCCTGGGGCCTTTACTTCTTACCTCCAAGTAAACATGGTAATATTCTCTCATCAAAACACTCCATCAACAAATGAACAATCAGATCATTGAATCTCATCACTAGGCCTTCTCACAACCTTTTGAATCATACTAAGATTGGCAGATTTTCCAAATAAAAATAGGGTACCCAGTTAAATTTGAATTTCACATCAAAAAACAGCATCTAGTATAAGTATATTCCAAATATTGCACAGGACATACTTATACTAAAATATTATTAATCGATTATCTGAAATTCAAGTTTAACTAATTTTGTGAAATTTAAGAATAGGGAAAGAGAGACAGTCTTTTAGTGTCAACTGTGTCAAAAAGTCAACTTCCTATATTTTATCTGGCAAAACTTACTTCCTAAAATGTTTTTTTCTAAACTTTATTTAAAGAATTCTCATAATGGTGTTCTGTGATAGCCAACTGGTAGCTTATTCAAAATCCTTCTGGAGATTTTCACTTGTTTTCTATGATTTTATTCCTACTATTTTTGTACAGTTTTATCAAAACTTTGTTGCCTATAATCTAGTTATTCTTTTCTAATGTCCTCTAAATACAAAAAAGCCCCCCTCTTCTGTGTTTTCATCCTTCTCTTTCAACCGGCATGATACCACCACAAATGTGATAATGTGGCTACTTCATAAAAATCCTACACAAGATAGATCCATATTATAAGTATGTCACAAAGCCCTCCCCAAGCTGACCCCAATTTCTTTTCTCAACTTGTCCTCTACTATTTCCCTCCTGCTTGGGCCACACAAATACAAGTTGTGCTCCCACGTCTTTTATGTATGTTGCTCCTTTGCTCCTCTCATCACCCGCAGCGCCACCATGCCAAATTCTATGAACTCTTAGCACTGCCTTCTAAAATCTCATTGCTTTCACCTACCACTGTCTTGAATTCCAGTTTGAATTCTCAACACAAGGGGCAGGTGAAGGTACTCAACAGCCATCTGCTAAAAATATGCAAGAACAGAGCCATTCGCCGTGTCCACTTCCCCCACTGTCTTCCATGCTATGCTATCAATAATAGTATGTGGCACTAACTTTCCAATTCACTGTAGCTAATCCTGGAAACTTCTGAAAAATAAAAAAAAGAAAAAACTGCCATCAGTAGTATACTAATGCCTGTGTGAAACAATATACTTAATAGTATAGTGTTTTTACTGTCAGTTTTTTCCAGAACTTAATAAACAGTATACTGTTGCCCATTTTATACAGGCAAGAGTATGATTTGAATTTAGATTTAGAAATTCTTTAAATTTTTATGTCCTTGTGATAGTAAAACTAGGACCAAAAAATAAATTAGGCTCAGGCATCAAAGCTCCCTGCACCACCCTGTATTTATAAAGTATACCCTGAGGCTTGTGCATAGGAAATAATAACGACCACCTAGTCAAGTTGAACTTTATATGTAAGTTAGGCAAAGGCAACTCAGAAGAATCTCAAAGAGTGGGAAGAAATGACTTCAGTTGCAAGTGGAATAAAAGGACCAGTGGGAATAACATGACCCCTTTGCCATTCTTCAGGCTGATGACACAGAAACACAGAGGGCTGGAACCAACAAACAAGAGGGCCAGTACGAATGCCCAGCTTTCAGGGCTGAAATGAAAGTCAAGAGTAAGTACACCATAAGCAAACAATAAGTAAAACCCTAAAGCATAAATTGTCTCTGAAAGGGGAAAGGAAAATCACCTTGGTCATCATTATCCATGGGATTTATTTCCTAGGCATTGTAGAGAAAGTACATCATGTAATTCTCTAAGAAACATAATTGAGGAGTTATTCAGAACAGCCATAGCACCTGCCATGATACTGTAAAACTAATAGGTTAACAATGGTTAGGCACTTACTATAGGCCAGTCACTCAGCTGCTTCCTAGGGATTGGAATTGTCAGTCTTACAAAACAGGTAATAGTATAACCCATTTTACAGATGGGAAAACTGAGTCAAGAAGCTGGACATGGCCAGTGAGACTCCAATGCCCAAGTCTTTCATAGGCTTTACTACCATCCATTTTGTTACTGCCACTCATCTTCTGGTATGTCTGTCTTCATTGATTCAAAGAATATGTATGAATATGTATTAAATTCCCTATTATGTGCCAGATGTTTTAGGTGCTTGATATGCTACAGTAAGCAAAATAGAATTTGAAACTTCTACCCTGGGTGGGGAGGGGAGCTAAAAATAAAGGATTATAATAAATGAGTAAATTCTCATATTAGAAGGTGACGTTTGCTCTGGAAAATATAAAGCAAATAGAGAAAAGGAACCCTTGTTTGGGGATGAGGGTGGATATATTTTTCTATAAAGTAGTCATGGGAGGCCTCATAGAGAAGACAACATTTGAAGAAAACTTATTAGTCTTACAAATATGATAAAGTAACAGCATTCCAGCCACAAAGAAGGCCCAGAGGCTGGAGCATATTAGATGTGTGAGAGCAAGCAAGAAAGCCAGCATGGATGGGACAGAGGGAGTGAACAAAGAATACCCAGGGAGCAATGGGCTTAGGGGCACATTCCCACATTTTCTAAATTTAGAGTCTTTAATGTGTAAATTTTTTATAACACTCCTAGGCCAAAGGAAATATTCAACAGTTCCATTTAATAACAATAATAGTGTAAAAATACTAAGTTTGGACCCAATAATTTATAGTCATTTGAAAAAACAATACATATAAATGGAAAGAAAAATTATTGTTATTATTAAATAACCACAATTGCTTACTAATGGATGTGTGTGCCTCTGGGCCATATGACTTCTTAAATCTTGGATCAAACTAGACACTCCCACTCATTCATTTTCTCATCGCACTTAATTGTTACCACAATGACTGGTGAAAATCCAGTTCAAAGCTATGTCATCAAAAGGAATATAGCACAATTTGATGTTGACACTGAACTAGTAGTTCACATAGTGTTTGACAGAAGATGAGAAACGCTGTGTTCCCTTGAAATTTTGGATATCCTAAGAAACACCTGTGAGCTCACTGCAATGCCCCAGGACACCTCTGCAGAGTTTGGGAATGACTTTGTGGTTCAAAGGCCTTGTGGGCCACTATGGAGACTGGTTTTTACTCTGAGTGAAATGGTTAATATCGAAGGGTTCTGAGTGAAGATCTAAGATTAATTCATATTTTTAAAGGGTCACTGTAAGTATTGCTTTGAAAATAGACTGGAAGAGCACAAGCAGGGTGACCAGTCAGGGGGTACTGCATGTGCTAGGGAGGAAATAGCTTGGGTGGGAGCAGGGGCTATACGTCCAGGAGGACCTGCCAACTGGTCATTTTGGAGGGTTGAGAGAACACAAGTTTTAGGCCTGAATAACTTCAAGAATGGAGTTGCCATCAACCAAGATACGAAAGACCAAAGTTAGCACAGGCTTTAAGGAAAAGTAGTTCCATTTTTGATGTGTTTACCTTGAGATGTCCATTAGCTATCCAAGTAGGATGTGAGGACATGCAGAGATTTCAAAAAGATACGTGCCAGAGCACACTGCAGGGAATTCTCAGTTGCTGGATTGTGGTGGGCCTTGGCAGTCTTCCATTTAAGGACCAAGATGATTTTGATGCACTGCCAAAACTTTGAGTTATCCCTCTAACCCATGGGAAGTCACTGTAGGTCTAAAGAGGAGAAGTGATAGATTCGGGTTTTATTAAGATCAGCTTGTTGTAGTGTGGAGGGAAAACTGCAGGGAGACAAAATAGAAGACAGAAAAACCAGCTACAAAAGGTATGAAAATAGTATGGCCAAGAGATGAGAAACTCAATGGCGAGTTTGTCTGAATATGAAGGAAAAGCCTGCCCTGCAAAGTATTTAAAGGTAAAATGGAAGAACAGGATGAGGGGCTTGAGATGTGCATGGAACTATGTTCAGAGAGTGGATACAAGGCTCATTCTGACTTAAAAGCTGGTGGCAGGTAATGCCACCAAACAAGATGATGAACATAAGAGGAAGAAGAGGAATCCGTAACAGTGTGCACAGACAAAAAGAAACAAGCACTCATGGAAGACCAGGAGTTTGGTTCAAAGAATTGATAGGTACAAGGCACCCACAGGTTAACCAGGCAGAGCTGTCTGGTATCAACGGCAACCATTCACTATCTGTGGGAATTCAGTAGAGGTGAAGTAGTTACCCCTATGTTGGTAGAGGGAATCACCTGGGAGAGGCTAGAGCACTCAGTATAACCAAAGAACACCAAAGCGTGCCAAAGACATATGTCTAGCAGCAGTGTATTCATTTAAATTCTATTTCAGCAGAAGAATTCAGGGGTCTCTCTTCATTTGTTAAGGAAATTCTACCCGTGAGTGTTCAGTGTCCCACCAAGAAATGATTATTAATTTAGAAGATGCAAAAAGCAATCATCTGCTGGAGAACTCCAATTAGATTGCCCAAGTCCAAACACTGGCCCCAGTGGTCACCAGTTGTGGGACCGTAGGTAGGTAAGGTCATTATTCTCTGTAAGTCTTAAGATTTTTAGCTATAAAACAGGTAATAGTATCATATTCACAAGCTGTTGTGAAGATCAGATGAGAAGATTCATGTAAGATGCTTAGTGTAGTGTCTGGCATATTGTAAACAACAAATGTCTGCTGCTATCACCAGATCTGTCTTCATCACTACCACCACCAGCATCATTAAGATTATGATGATGACATGAGATGATACATGAGAGCACTTTATGAAATATAAATCTCCATACAAATGTTAATTAGTACTCAGTAGGAATACTTAAGGACAAATGCCTCAAATGAACCCGTTTTCAACGTTTACATAGAATACGTTCCCTAGAAGGTACAGCCTCTTCTATGAGTCTTTATAAGAGAAGCACACAAAACCTAATTATTAAAACTCCTAATAGCTATTTCTCTGTTCAGCACAGAAGACAAAATTCTGTCTTCACCAATAAAACATTTTAGCAAGCATCACAAAAATATTCTGTCCCCAGCCCCACCCCAGGATACCTTTTAAACCTAACCCCTTTTTCTCACTCTTACTTTCTGTATTCCAGAAGAGGGCACCCATGTGCAAGGCAGTGGTGTGAAAACTGACCCAAACTCACTGAATGAGTAGAGGAGTGTCTGCATTTGCCCTGAGGCACTGACTTCCAACATAACAATTGTACTTTTCACCCAGATAAGGGTTCAAACATTTCTGGGGGCATGATGCAGGTTTTCACTTTTTGTTGTTTAGTTGTTTTATTTATTTACTTATTCCTATACTAATTTGCTGCTCTTGTGGGGTAGCTCTCAAATGACAATGTAATTTGTGCAATATTAATCAAGTCAATGTTAATAAACCCATACTATAATCATTTCAAATGAATACTTTGCTAAGAAATTCTTACTGGATGTCCAGCTTTAGAAATAAAAATTCAAAAAATGATACCAACACATTTGTAGCTCATTATTTGCATAGGAGCTTTTTTGTGCAAAGTAGGATCAGTGAGCCCTAATTCCAGTGGACAACAAAGGAGAGTGACTTACTTGCAGTCAGACTGACTCATTTTTTCTGTAGTGCTGTTAAGATGCCATTGGACATTCTCTTCTGTCCGCATTTTGGACAGGTTGAATTACTATCAGTGTATATACATACTCTGGACATCAGAATCTGGACAGCTAAAGAAGGTATGAAGCAGCTGGCAAAAGGTGGTCCAGGACTGGCCAGGGAAGGAATGCAGGACCTTTGAGTAATTTAACTGGCAACATATACAAAGTAGACACTCCATATGTGGGTAACAACTACAATTTTCATACCCTAAACAGTTTGTTGAGTAGTGTTTATATTAAAGAGTGGGATACCCACACCACCAATCCTTAGAATACTCGCTTCCTATTTAGCACACAGGTAAAATATACTTATAAATGTGAATTTAGTTTGACCAAATACTCTCCTTTCTTGATGAGGGCATAAATGCTACAATCTAGCCAGGGGAAATTAGAGAAGCTCTGGTCTCCCATTGCTCCTGCTCCCTTTTCTCTCCTAACTCTTCCATCTTCTGGGATACCAGAGACTGACTGAACAAATACTTTCTGTGGTTATATAATGTCCAATTTTTACCATCTCTATTGGTACATTCTGCCCTTTCTTCAAATTCTTTTTTTTTGAGATGGAGTCTTGCTTTGTTGCCTAGGCTGGAAGGCAGTGGCGCAATCTCGGCTCACTGCAACCTCCACCTCCTGGGTTTAAGCAATCCTACTGCCTCAGACTCCCAAGTAGCTGGGATTACAGGTGCACACCACCACACATGGCTATTTTTTTTTGTATTTTGAGTAGAGATGGTGTTTCACCACGTTGGCCAGGCTGGTCCGGAACTCCTGGCCTCAAGGGATCCACCTGCCTCAGCCTCCAAAAATGCTGGGATCACAAACCTAAGCCACTGCTCCCAGCCCCTTTCTTCAAATTCTTACACCACCATTCCCACTGGCCTATAGCATAGGTGTTGCTGCATTTTTCTCTGGCATGCTCGGAACTGCACATATGTTCTACAGTGTCCCTCTCCTGGTGACACACCCACTGATAGCCATACAGTCTCACCTTGCACATAACTTTTGCTTTCTTTTCATGTACACTACAGGCAGTTTCTACACCAGCAGCCTGACAACATATCCTATCTACACTGAGTTTCCCCCAAGTGCTACCTACTACAACTACACTGAAAGCTGCTGTATGCGACATATGGAAGGTTTCTTGGATTCATTTAATTTTGTGTCCAATTTTAATGAGAAAAGAATTATACCCTGCCAAGAGTATTAGCAGAAAGACCTTCCCCTTAGTAAATAAAACCCTATCTCTGTCACTTCCTGCTTTCATCTCTTAAAAATATTCCAGCTCCTCTGGAGACAGATCCAAAGGGTCATCTTCATCTGGAGCTATGGGATTAATAGGAAACTTTTCCACTCTTTACTACCCATTATGATTGAATTAGTAATAGTATCAAATATTTTTGTCTTAACATATTTTTATAAAGTATTCCAGAATGTTTACTGTGTTTCATACACTATTTTAAGCACTGTGTATTAACTCACTTAATCCTCTTAACCCTATGATAGATACTTCCATCATTGCCATTTTATAAAATAGGAAACTGAGGCATGGAGCAGTTAAGCAGCTTTGTCATGACCATCCTGCTAGTATGAGGTAAAGCTGGGACTGGAGCTCGGCATGGGCAGTTGCAGTTGTGTGTTCAGGCTCTTAACTTATATGCTATGTAGCTTTGTAAGATATATTACTATAGGTTATACTGCACATATAACTTTAGTGTATATAGGAACAAACACTTCTACATTTTAAAGAACATCTCTATGCTTATATGTGTTTATTATAGTTGCACAATTAAGTATATACAACCAAACCTGTACAAATTTTCTCCCCAGTTATTTATTAATATACTGACTATGTGCCAGCACATTTCTAAGTGATAGGGGTGCAGACTTGCCCTTGTGGACTTTTACCTTCTAATAAGAGAGAGAAACAGTAAAATAAATGAAGTGTTTTCCCTCTTTTCCTCCCTTTTACCCTCCCACAAATATCTGAATATGTTATGATTCACACACTGTTCCAGGTAAATATTAGGTGTTCAATAAAGCATTAACAGACAAAAGTCCTTGCTTTCATAGAGTCTACATTCAGACAGTGACATTCATAAGTGCCTTGGAGATAAACATAGCCAGGTATGGAAGAGGGGAAAGCAGGGGTTGCTATTTTATTCACAGCACTCAGAAATTACCATTTGAGTAGAAAATAGAAGAAGTGAGGATAGGGCCTTGCAAGGTATCTTCAGGAGGGTCATTTCGAACAAATGCAGGCCTGGGCAGGATGGTGTCTGGCAAGTTTAAGGGATGGTCCAGAGGAGCCTCCATGACTGGAGAGGAGTGAGCAAGGGGAACAGGAGATAAAGAGGTCCTAAGGAAGGCCTTAATTCACTTACAATGTCAAAGTAGTCAATCATTTGGAAGTTTCAAAATTAACTGTCAATTCTCAAACATCCATGGTCAGAGAAGGTACAATTTATAAAAGGTTATCAGTATTATTTATATACTTTAGTCATACGTTAGCTTTCAAAGTTCATGGTCTGTTTCTCGGTTCCTCCTCTAATTCTGCAGTAACTCTCCATGACTATCACATCATCTAAGGGTCCAGACTCCATCAATCGCCTAATTCATCCTGTAGGGCAAGGATTTATAGCATACTCTCCCCAGCACTGTGCCCAGAGGGCTAGTCTCTGATTTTTCCAAGTCTGAATCCTTATCTTAATGAAATTTCTATCACAGCACCTTGGACAATGGCTGGGATCTAACAAGTGCTCAGTAAAACTGTCCTAAATCAAATTGCAAGAAGCTTAAAGGAAAAGTCAAATGACTGTGTACTTGACTCAATGCAGCTATCAATTTGAGTAGAAGATGCCCAAAAGTACTAATTCAAATGCTTTCTTTCATGAATCTGTACACAAAGCTGACAGTTTGAGTTTTATTGTAAGCAATTTCCTTATGAAATCTAGAGATTCTGATCAGAGGAAATCATTTGCCAATGAGCTTTCTCTAGCTTGCAGATTTTTTTTTTAAGGTTACCTCTTATTGTTGCAAAATGGGGAGCCAACATGAAAAAGCAGCAAAACCAAAGTGAACAGAATGCTGGGGTGAAGAGGGGGAGGTCCTCAGCTCTTAACATCTAAACTAAGAAAACTAAAACCAAGATCACTAAATAGATTATGTGTATTAGTTTTGTTTTGTTTTGTTTTTAATCCGAGTCTCAATCTCACCCAGGCTAGAGTGCAGTGCTGTGATCTCGGCTCACTGCAACCTCCACCTCCAGGGTTCATGCGATTCTTCTGCCTCAGCCTCTCTAGCAGCTGGGCCTGCAGGCACCCACCATCACACCCTGCTAATTTTTTATTTTTAGTAGAGAAGAGGTTTTGCCACGTTGGCCAGGCTAGTCTCGACCTGATCTCAGGTGATCCACCAGTCTAAGCCTCCCAAAGTGGTGGGACTACAGATGTGAGCCACTGCATCCAGCCTACATTAGCTTTTTAAAAGAGAAGTACCACTGTCAGTTTCTAAGCTTTGCATGTGCCTAGGCAGTACTTTTAAACCAGTTTTTTCCTCTCTTCATTTATTATATTTTAAAGTAGTTACTACATTTTCAGGGAGCTATACGTGATCTTACTTTGCCCTTTGATTTCACACTAGCATCTCCTAAAATCAAAATACCTGTAAGGAGAGGAGAGTGAGCCCTGTGTTCTTTAATGTGAATTAGATGTTATCTGCTATGTAACTCGATCTCAAAGTGTTTGCTATTTTAAGACTGAACTGAAATCATGGCATTTTGAAGGTAAAAAGAGTTTAGTGACATGAGCTGGAACAGATTCAGTTTTGGGGCACAAAACAGGACGATTTGCTCTGCAAATAAGCTGAAAATTAAAGACACACAGTAGACAACACATTTAGTGAATGTCCTCTCCCCTCCCTAAAAAGAAAAAAAAAAAAGAATGAGTAGTCTTTAAAATTAGATGAGAAGAAAAACATTGCATTTTTTGGTTTTCTACAATGTGACAAGGCTTTACATTTATTATCTTATTTTAATGACAGTCAGAACCTCCTAGCAGATTGTTAGAGTAAATTTTAAAAAGGAATCCCCTTGGATAGATGAATGGGGTAAGGGCAGTGTTGGGCAGGGGGAAAGGCAACCCTACCAGGGCTCACAGGTAAACAAGTAGAATTCAGGGCATGTCTGCCTGATACATCAGATATCATTAATGTGGTCCAGAGGAACTGTGGAGTAAGCTGGACAAGCACCAACCTCTAGACCACAGGGACTTAAGAAAGCGAACTGCAAAATTTCCCAGCAACAGACCACCCAGATTGTTCACATGAAAACAACCCGTGCCCAAAGACAGAACTCCTGACTCCAAATCCAGCACTTTTTGTCCACTGCACCATCATCTAAACCAGAGATGACAATGTAAATAGCTGTTGACAAATCTGGCCTTTCCAGAGGGCAGGTTTGGTCAACAAATACTTTGACAAGTATTTTCCAAACAAACTAAAAAAGACAGAGTCTAAAGTAGAGGATAAAGTGAGAGGCAGCATAAACCAGCTTGAAGTAGCAAAAAGAATCCTTCAGAACCAGATCATGAGCCTTCCTATAAAGGTAGGATATGAGGCTACAAGGAGCCAGAGATGCTACTCAACAGAAACCAGAAAGTCCTCCCCAAACTCTTCCCCCAACTAAACATCTCCACAGAGAAGACAAAAGTCCTGTTTTTGGCAAAACTATGTAAATACAAATCCATGTAATATTTCCCTAGTTCCTAGACACATATTTTTCTTATTTCAAAGTCTTTAAAATTAGAATAGTCTTCTTATACATCAACCAGTGTGAACCCTAACAGCCTGGTGGCTGTCAGATGTTTGTTACTTGCGCACAATACAAAATTATATTGTTGGTTTATTTAGCCTTGATTTAGTTGATGTTTACAGTGTCTTCCAAAAGATCATGCTATATAAAGAGATACTGAGACAGAAGTATTATTTATGTAGGCAAGCACTGAGAATATGCCAAAGTAATATTTATGTAAAAATCTGTAAGTTTAAGAATTACTAGAAACTCTTAAGAACAAGCATTGTGCCATAGTTAATTGCTGGCATTTTTTTCCTTTTTTGTTTTGGTTTTGCATTTAACACCTTCATTTTCTCCAAGTGAAATGGCATATTCTTTCTGGTAGTACCAGCAAATACATAAAAATATACTTTTAAATATGTAAAATATAAAATATAATAAATTGACTTATCTCCCAATCAATAGTATCTTAGATTTAAATAATTCTATGCTGTTTGTTTTCACTAGTACTGTTATCACTTGATATCTGTAGGGTACTGGTTCCAGGATCTTCCCCTACAAATACCAAAATCCACGGATGTTCAAGTCCCTGATATAAACTGGCACTTAGCCTTTAAATATAATCTATATACACTCTCCCATATACTTTAAATCCTCTCTAGGCTACTTTTAATACCTACACAATGTAAATACTATGTTGATATTTGTTATACTTTATTGTTTAGAGAATGACAAGAAAAAGTATGTACATACTCAGTATAGATGCAACCATTTATTAAAAATATTTTCGATCTCCAGTTGGTGGAATCTGCCAATGTGGAAGCACAAATGCAAAGTCTGGCTGTATCCAGTTGCCTTAAAATTCAGTAACATTTGGCCAGGTATGGTGGCTCACACCTGTAATCCCAGCACTTTGGGAGGCCGAGGGAAGTGGATCACTTAAGGTTAGGAGTTCAAGAACAGCCTGGCCAACATGGTGAAACCCTGTCTCTACTAAAAATACAAAAATTAGCTGGGTGTGGTGGCACAAGCCTATAATCCCAGATACTTGGGAGGCTGAGGCAGGAGAATCGCCTGAACCAGGAAGGCAGAGGTTGCAGTGAGCCAAGATCATGCAATGCATTCCAGCCTGGGTGACAAGAGTGAAATTCTGTCTCAAAAAAAAAAAGAAAGAAAAGAAAGAAAGAAAAGAAAGAAAGAAAAGAAAAGAAAAGAAAGAAAGAAAGAAAGAAAGAAAGAAAGAAAGATTCAGTAGCATTTAACTTTGTTTTTCTTTTCTCTTTTGAGCTGCAGCTCTCTGAAGCCTCAGCCTCCTGGGTGCAGGTGGTCCTCCCAACTCAGCCTCCTGAGTAGCTGGAACTACAGGCCTGAGTCACAACACACAGCTAATTTTAAAAATTTTTGTAGAGACATGGTCTCATTATGCTGCCCAAGCTAGTCTCAAACTCCTGGACTTAAGCAATTCTCCCACCTCGACCTCCCAAAATGCTGAGACTTACAGGCGTGAAGCCACTGCACCCAGCCCAACATTTACTTTTTAAAAACAAGATTTTATTCTGTTTCTTTTCATTTATATAGGTCATGACATTCAAACAATGATGGCATAAGAGATTTTGTTTTTCTATTCCTTTTGTTTTGGGCAAAACAGGTTATTTTGAAATTGTTGGTTTTTTTTTTTTTAACATTTAATTCTAAAGGTTTATGGCCAATTTCTCAAATAAGACCATTCAAAAAGTTACAGAAATTCTCTTTATTCAATGCCTTTTAAAATGCTACTTTTCAGTGTAGCTAAATGAGAACATTTTAGAAGGACTGCTATTGTTAGTACACTAAGAACATATTTCAGATCATTATTATAATTTTACTTCTCCATTTCCCAAAATAAAAACATAATACCAAGTTCTAAGAAGCTGATCCTTGAGATTATGGGTAAGTATTCATAATCTCAAAGTTCAGGTTGGATGAAGTTTGTGAGAATCAGTTAAGACCAGTATTTATAATCAATGCCTAACAAAATTAAATAAAAACTCTCGAGTTTTTCCTAACAAAATTGAGTAAGATTGTTTCTCATTTGTAACCAGTTTCTATGGAAATGAACAATATTCCAGCTAATTCAAACACTGCTAGAGATAATATTAAATAGCCATCTCATCTTAATTCCAAAATTTTGACTCCTGCAACACACACACACACACACACACACACACACACACACACACACACACACACACACACCAACTAACAAAGCTGCAATTCCAGGTAGCCATTAAACTTCTATACCCATGGCTTCAAATAATAAT
>PVKP010012496.1:0-58171 GCA_004027715.1 Plecturocebus donacophilus
CCTGAATTACCTGTTTTTTTATAGAAAGACGAATGTGATGGGAAGAGATCAGCTTTCAATTCAAGATGTGTCTCTCCCATTCCTATCTAAAAGTAGGTGCTCATCCAGAACAAAGCGCATGACCATTGGCTTCATTAAGCTCCTCCCTTACTGACATTTTACTCTAAAATGGAATGGGCACTGGGAAGTTAAAGAAAAGAAAAATGCTTGAATATCTGAATATTTGTATTCTAGCTGGCCCTATGCTGGGCAAGTTAATAAGCATGAGAATCTCATGCTTATTCACTATCTACAAAAAAAAGAAAAGGAAGAAAGAAGGAAGGAAAGGAAGGAGGGAAGGGAGAGAGGGAGGGAGGAAAAAGAAAAGTAAGGAGGGAGGGAGGCAGGAAGGGAGGAAGGGAGGGAGGGAGGAAGGAAAATCTTGAACAAGTAATGTTGCCTAACAACTAGTTTTTAATATGACTAGAGTCTAGAATCTCATGCATATTTTTCATCAATAAATATTTTAGATATGAAATATGAAGAAGAGGACAAAAATAATGTAGTGAATTCTGAGATTACCACATCCAGAATTGACAACTGTCAACATTTTGCTTTATTTGCTTCTAAAAACAAAACATACTCTATTAATAATAGTAACAGTAAATGTTATCTAGTGCTCACCTTGTGCTGGTTCCCTTTCAGCACTACAACAGTTTGACATCCTGTCTAGAGAGGGAGTTCTGCCATGAGTTTAGATGTGGATATTTAATCTTTTTAAATACTTATATGTGTTTGCACATATAAACATGTATAAACATGTCTCTATAAACAATATGTAATGTTGTGTGTTTAAAATTTTCATGAATTGGATTATGTGTGTACAATTTGGCAGTTTCCTTTTTTCACTCAACATTATGGGTTGAGTGAAAAAGGCTAGATTTATATCTAGACTTGTTGATATAAATATTTTAAATTCATTCCTTTTAACTGCTGTGTTTAATTCTAAATTAATACATCATTTGACCTATCTATTCCCATAAAGATTAAAATTATTCCAAATCATGCTTTTGTGAACATCATTTTACACATCTCCTTGTGCTTATACTGGATAATTTTTTTAGATGATACATTTGGGAGTTGAAATGCTACATGCACTTTTATTTTTATTCGTTGACCACACAACGTTTTCTTGAAATCGCCTATGCCAGTTTAAGTTCTCAACAGTAGTAAATGTAGTACATTGGAAATGGAATTTCAAAATAGAGTGACCACTATGGAAAGAAAATTGTCAGTAGTTACACAGATAACAAATGCGCCCACTCTTGACCCAATAACCCAACTTCTGAAAATTTGTCCTGCAATCCCTGCATATATTTGCATAGTATATGAGCAAGATTATTTACTGAAGCATTTTTTATGATACCAAAAGACTAGAAACTACCCAAATACCCACCAAGAGAATCCTTTCTAAATTAATTGTGGTATATTTATAAAGTTAAATACTATGCACCTATAAAAAAATGAGTCTTCCTACCATACTAGCATGGAAAACTCTTCAAAATACACTAAAACAAGCAAAGTGCGGAAAGTGTATTTTTTGTGTGAGAAAGGGGAAAATATCATCATATAGCCTGATTTTGCAAAAAGAATATTTTTTAATAAGCGAGAAACAAATAAAAGTGATTACCTAGCGTTGGACATGGGGAATTACACATACGAGGACAGAGATAGGAGCAAGATTTCTCTATTGTATTTCATGTCATTTTTGTTCTCATATTATGTAAAAGTACTACTTATGAAAACTACACAAGTATATTTTCTTCACATCGTCTCCAAAATCATATTGTTTGGCTTTTAAACTTTTGTGTGTTTTACATTGATCTGTATTAATTTCCGTTATTATTTAATAACAATTGTGATGAAGATGATATTTGTATATAATGAGTTGTATAAGATGTATAAAGCTCAGACTATATGCCTACTACTGTTTTATGCACTCTATATTTAACTTAGTCATCACAAAAAGTTGAGGTAGTTTCTATTATTGTCTACAGCTGACAGATGAGAAAATTAAGGGAGAAAGGTGCTAACTGATCTGCCCAAAATAATTATTATCGTCTACATTCTATTTGGATTTACATTAATTTACAGCCACTTTTTGGTGGTGTGGTATTTATTTTTCCTTGTATTTATGCTCACATTTTTTATATTGTCTCGTTTTAAATTTATATCTTACAAATACTTATAACTGGATTTAGAATAATCTAACTTGAGGTTTCTATCTTTGAATTGAGGGAAACTACTGACATTATACTTGCTAAAATATTCTTTATTTTTTCAATTGTATTTTATGCTTTATATTTATTGTTTCTTCCTGCTTTATTTCTTTGTTAATTTGTGAATTTTGTTAAGTTAATTACATTTTAATTTACCTTTGTTTTTCTCACCTCCTCTCCCCCAGTTTGGAAGTTACCCTTTTGTTCTTCATTAACTCTTTCATTCTAAATACATTGTTCATTGGGAATAGCAAACTTTTTATGTCTAAAATATTTTTAAATTCTACTCCTTCACTAATAATGGTATTTTATATAATATTGTTTGTAATTATATTTTCCCTTAACACATTGAAGCCAGTATTATATTGCCTTAGGTTACGTATCATTACTGTTGAGAATCATCAAATGATTGTCCTTTCTATGTAAGTTCTGTCTTTTCCATTAGTCTTTAGAATTTTCTGTTCATCTGCAGATTATGCATTTTCTCTACAATGACTCTAAGTAATATAGTCTTTTTTTTTTAATTCTCAAACCTATCCATCGGTGGAAAATATTAGGGCTTATTTTCAGTTCTGGAAAATTCTAAGCCATCATTTATTTGAACTCTATCTCTTAACTTGTCTCCCTATTATTTCTTTATGAATCAGAGTTATGCTGAACTGTTTGACTATCCTCTGTGTCTCCTGTTTCTTCCATATTTTCCAAAACTTCATCTTTCTATACTAACTTCTTAGTTTTGTCTTCTGTCTTAAAAAATTCTGTCTTCATCTTTTCCCAGTAGCCAGTTAAACTCATCTAATGAAACTTACATTTGGTTTTTTGATATATACATCTGTTCCTGTTTTCGTAATCTTCTGTTTTGTTCTTGTTCTTCATTTTTCATGAATAGTATTCCATCTTTCATCTCTTTGAGAACACTGCATTTTTTTATGAATGAAAACTTTTCTATTATCTCTATTTTCACATGTGAATTTTTCAGCTTGGTGATTCTTTTTACGAATCTAGACTTCCTCATCTGCTTTGTAATTCTGATTTTAGAGTTACTCTGTGGGAAATTTTTTCCAGCCCGTGGTATGGGCTGCCGCCACCATAGTCTTTAGAAGATACATGGCTCTGAATTAGGTCTTAAACTTTACTACCACAAAGATGGCAAGCGTGCAGGCCTTCTATTATGCGTGTTGAGTCCTGGTCTTGATTGGTAATTCTGCTTCTATTCCTGAATATGGAACTCCTCCTGTCTTCATTCACGTGAGGCAACTTGGTCCTATCTCCCATGCTTCATACAGACAGCCTGCCACATACAGTGTGTGCTCAACCCCGTCCATTCCCATATAGCTGTACAACCCAAGAGCAAGGGTTTAAATCCTTCTGATCTTTAACCCCAGCTTCCTGCTGTGGTTTTGATCTCTGGCTCTGGCACACAATATGTCTTGTAAAGGACTATGTCAATTTATTTGTGTTTGTTTGTATTAGAAGCTTCAGGTTCCAGTGAGTGTTCAATCTGCCATCTTGAGATTTCTTTTCCAAATATTTCCAATGTCTCATTCTGGAAGAAGAAAAATCTTTTAGGTGAAGAATCATAACAAAAACTGTGTGATTGGAGCTGAGGTTATGGTTGTCAGGGCATTCATGAGAGAGAAGAGATAAGCTGGAGGAAGAACACACAAAGCTTCATTGGTCATTGCAATAAACTACCAGTTTCAATGTGTTAAGGGAAAATATAATTACAAACAATAATATGTAAAATCCAGAAAACCATTATTCATAAAAAAGTAGAAGTTACAAATATTTTAAGCATACAATACATTTACATTTTTATAGTGTTTTTATTTTTGGTTTATGGAAATGGAAATCTCAAGTGCAGCCTTGATGGTGGTGGAAGGGCTTGAGGGAAGCACCCATTGATCACAGCTCACTGCTCTTGGCACTATTGTCTACCTCACAGAGAGAAATGATGCTCTGTAGCCATGTCTTTAGCAAAAGTCAAAAGAGGAAAATAAGATTGTCTCCAGAATGTGTTTTTCCAGAAAAAAAGCGAGAGCCCATTTCTGGAGGATGCACACGTGTTCCCTGCGCAGAATGGTTTGCCCCTCTCAAAGGGATGAGGCTGCCTGCTCTGCCCAGACTATCTGCCGCCTGTCTTTGCAGGCTTTTCTGTTTTCCATCCCGATTTTAGACTTTACCTGAGATACACAGGTTGCCTATCAATTTACAAAAACTCTCCTACAGATGGTAGAGCCTCTTGAGGATTGTGAATATTTGTTTTATTTATTTTTCATTGTAACTTGAAAATAGACATTTATTTGAGCATAAATGGAAATAGTAACTAGCTCTTCTTTCTTTCTTCCTAATTCACATTCAAATTGCAATTGAAAATGAGATTGATTTCATTGTTTGAAGTATTCTTTACACTACTGTCCTGATTTTTTGTTTGTTTGTTTAAGTCTGAGACCAGGACATGATAAGCATTATGGAAATACTACTAAGTAGGCAGAGTAAGAAACAAAAATGATGGGATGAAGAAATAGCTGAAGGAGATGAGTTTGTTCATCCCTGTTTATACAACTTTAGCTCCTTTAATATACTTTCAACTCTGTCTTAGTTCATTCCAGTAGCTCGAATAAAATACTCTAAAACAGAAATTCACTCTCACAGAGCCTGTGAAGTCCAAAGTATAAACAGATTCCATGCCTGGTGAGGGTCCATTTTCTGGTTCATAGAAGGTAAGTTCTCACAGTGTTCTCATATAGTGGAAAGGAGAAGGGATCTCTCTAGGGCCTCTTTTATAAGGACATTCATTCCGTTCATGACGGCTCTGCCTGATGACCCAATCACCTCCCAAAGACCCCCCTACTAATACCTTGGGGGGTGTGGAAAATATTTCAACATATGTATTTTGGGGAGACATAAACATTCACACCATGGCAAATGCCCCTTTTCAAAGGGCATGCTGACTCTGACAACCACCGGCGCCTGATGGAAATTTTCCTCTGGAAACTAGGGACAAAGCTTGCTGGTAATGGAGGTACACTGGGGTCATGCTTTTGTTCTGCCCCTTCACTGGCACGTGAAGGGAGAGGTTATTTCACCTCTTCAAAAGTGTCTCCTATGTGTAATATAGAAACACTGAAGTAAGTCCTACTGTGTCAGGAGTGGCTGCCACACCCCGAGAGCTCAGTGTTGTCGTGATTATTGCTGGGGCAGTATTGCTCAGAAAGATCACTTTACCTCATCTAATTAAGCAGCAAAATTGCTATTAAAAATGGACGATAATATAAATAAATATATTGTATTTTTATTTGCATTTATTCATTTTGAGATGGCGTCTCACTCTGTCACTCAGGCTGGAGTGTAGTGGTGCAATCTCAGCTCACTGCAACCTGAGTTCAAGAGATTCTCCTGCCTCAACCTCTTGAGTAGCTGGGATTACAGGCATGCACCACCACCCCTGGCTAATTTTTGTGTTTTTAATAGAGACAGGGTTTCAACACATTGGCCAGGCTGGTCTCAAACTCCTGACCTCAGTGATCCACTCGCCTCACCCTCCCAAAATGCTGGGATTACAGGTGTAAGCCACTGTGCCCAGGCAGTAAATATAGTTTAAAATAGACAAAAACTGTATTCCCTGAGGACAGCTTACTGACTTCTCTTCTGCCCTGAACCAGAATGAAGAATTAGACTGTGATGACAGTAGAAGACCCTAAAAACCGAGGAGTTGTAGACATGTGATGAGTTACTATTCAAAGTGGCGGACTGCTGTTTCCTAATAATCTCTAGGAAAGCCTGAAGGTTGTATGGACACATTGGAACCTAGGATGGTTCCCTGAATTCCATTTTTACTTTGATTTCTTCCTGTTTCTTCAACTTTATCATCATTTTCAGACTGAGACTGTCTCCTACATTAAAGCTGCCTCTTGATTAATTTCATTCTAGATTTTTGGCTTTTGTTTGTACTTTTCTTCTGTCCTGTCTCTTTGCTTTCTTTCTATCCATCTAAGATTGACAAATTATAATAATGGTAACAATAATAACAACAATGATAGAAAACCAATCAAACAGCTATCATGATTGGACATTTGCTCTACAGTAACAGATGCTATCTCCTAACAGCCATGGTTAGTGGGTATGAGTCTACCAGATCTGGAAAAGAAGAAAATGCAGCTCAGGTAGGCTAAGTAACTTGCCTAACGTCCAGGTAGTAACTGACAGTGGAGTTGGGATTTAGACATAGACTGGTTGCTCTAACTCATCCGTGTCCTGTGCTTAATGTAGATATTAAACTAACGACTCATATAAAATAAAATAATAACATCCACTTATTAAATGTGCCAGATATTCTACTTAAATTCTCTCATTTACGAAATGGGTAGGTTCTCCAGTTCTACCAGTAAGAAATCTCAGATTGTTTAAATATTTTACCTAAAGTCAAATAACTAGGAACTGGCAGAGTTCAGTCAAACTAGCTTTACTGGACTGTAAGGCACATACATAGTTTTTTCACTATGTTAGACTTTACTCATTTTTAGAGGCCTAATCTTTTCCAAGAAATCATCTCCATAGTAGACTTTCTTTTTAAGAAAATATACAGGGTAGTTTATCTACACATTTTAGCCATTTAAAATAACCTGTTTGGAATTTTCTTGAATATTTCTTCTGTGTTGTATAAGTTCCAAATACGTTATTTATCCCCATTGACACTGGGAACACCCTGAGGCACACGCAGAGCTTGGGTTTCTTTTGTATTACATAGAAGGCCATATGGCACAGGGCTAGGCATGTAGCCCCCAATTCAATTTTTTGTAAACCAATTAGTTCATTATTACTAAATTTTTAAATTCCAGTAAGTTCACTGATGCCTTCATCCAGGGGATTTGGGATTCTTCAATAACAAGTATATTTCTGAATGAGTACATTTTAGATATAACAAGTGTATATCTCACTAGCTGAGGAGAGGAAGAGGATGGCTTTTATGAAGTGCCAGCCCACCTCTTGGGTCAGGAAATGGCAACTGCCCATTTACAGGCACAGTAAGGGCAGACGTTTCCCGAGCACCTCACTATGTGCAGGGCACTGGGCTGAGTCGTCCATAAGCATCATCTCCTTTACCCCTACATCATAACTTGTGCATACCATGGATACAACCAAAGCTTGAAAATGTCAAAGGACTTACTCCGATTCACACACCTGCCAGATGACCATGCCAGGATTTGGTGTTTGTCTTTTGGCAGGCAAAGGGTACAGTGGGTGTTTTCCCTGGACTGGAATCTCAGAAAAGCAAGGAGAGGTGCCTACACAGGGCTTGGTCAGATGGGGCAGGCTTATGAGTCCATGCTCAGAAATAGATATGAAGGCCCAGGCTTTTGAATCTGGGGTGAGAAGTGAAACATGAACTCTAGCACAGAAACTCAAACCACAATGCTTTGTAAGACCTTGTTTCCAGCTTCCTGCCTGAAGCCTTTGAGCTCTATTTTCCTGCCACACTGGAATTCCAGCTATACTGGAGCCATGAACTTTTGCACTGCTGTTCCTTCTGATGAAAATCCTCTGATTAAAATCCCACCACAGCACACATGTACCACACACACCTGCACACCCCGTCAGCTAGTCAGATCATTCTCATCTTTCTGATTCTAGTTCAAAGTCACATATTTAGCCATCCCTGAAGGCCACCCTGCCCTCACCCTCTTTAGGGTGGGTCATGATGTCCGTGTGTTGCTGACTCTTACAGAAATCTGGAAGAGTTTTTTCCTTCAGAGAGTCTTCTGCATTTGTAATTAAAAAACAGTCATTGGTGCGGCTATATGATTAACTTTTTCTTTTCCCTACTAGAAAGCAAGCCTGTTGAGGGGATAAGACATTAATTTTTTTTTTTTTGCTCTTTATTCTATGTCTACCACCTGGCTGTGTAAAATAGTTAAGTGTTCAGCAATTAATTGTTCAAGAGATGAATAAATCAATTAATGAAGTTTTTTTGTTTGTGTGTTTGTTTGTTCTTTGAGACAGGGTCTCACTGTCACCCAGCCAGGAGTGCAGTGGTTCAATCTTGGCTCACTGCAACCTCTGCCCCACCCAGCTCAAGTGGTCCTCCCACCTCAGCCTCCTGAGTAGCTGGGACTACGGGCACACACCACCATGCCAGGCTATTTTAATGGAGCTTTTTAAAGTCCTAAATAATACATCTCTAGATTAAGGATGGTAATCCTAATTCCTAAAGCTGTGATGAAAATAAAATGAGATTACCTGTAAAGTGTCCAGGAAAACATTGCTGTTCAATACATAAGAGTTCCTTTACTCTTTGGCACCAGCCAGCAGACCACGTGAACTAGTGCCAGCAATCCTGCGTCCCTCTCAGTGTGAGAGGTAACATTGCAGGTGGTGACAGTGTGTAGACCTAGTTCAAGTTTCAAGTTCCAGATTTTCAATGTACACGTGTGTGAATTTAAGCAACTTTCTCTCTGAGCCTCACTTTTCAGTCTTAAAAATTGAGTTAATACTCCATAAGAAACTCTCCACAGTGCTAGGCAAGTAAACATGCTCTATGGATATTGTTGGTATTGTTAGGATTATTTCCCTCTTCAGAACTTCCCAGTAGCAGAGTCCATACTTCCTACACGATCTGCATGGCTTTTTCTATTTTCCATACCTATTTCTCTCTATACCCTCCTTAATATTCATTTCCCTTTACCCCCGATCTTTCCCCTACTATCAGTGGGGTGAGGGATGGGCTGACAAGCCAGCGCACCAAGGAACTCCCCCAGCGTTCGTGAAGCTGGGTGGAATTCTGGGCTCTGGAAGCCGCTGGCACCAAAAATCACATTCATATGCAGGTATCATTATGAAGGCTGATACTTTTCCCCATTCCAGAGCCCAGAGGCTTCCGTGAATTATTTTAAGACTGCTTTTGTACTGGAGGCAGGAGGAAAACCTAGAGAGGGGCATCATTTTTATTGGCATCTGTGAATTCTTTGAAGATTTTACTGTTGAATTCAAAGTTTCTAGCTGGGCAAGGAGAGGTAGGCACATAGTAAGCCTGCTCCACTGTCACCTCTCCCTATTCCCATCCCCTCCTCCTGCCACCCCTGTCAACGCATACACACACCCATCCTCTATAGGAATAGTTGACTGTTCTCTCACCCCCAATCTTGAGCCATCCTCGGCTTTTCAGCCTATCTCCCATACCTGTCATCTTAATCCAAAGTCTTCTGCAACAAGTTGTTTCAACCTAACAAGGTTGACATGAGATCTGACAAGGCTGCAAGTGCTGTGTGCCCAGCAATATGAATAAATGCTGATTTTATTCTGGTGTATTTTGGATGTACACTTGAATCTGTGAATCAGGAAATTTCAAGTTGGGGAATGAAAAGGTAAGAAAAATGTCACTTTCCCCTGTCCTGACACAGCATATTTTTTTAAGTAAATTATGATTACCCTCCTAACCTTTGTATTTTGGTCACTTCATAATTTTTGTTGTTGTTTTTCTGCTCTCTAACATGATACACATTTCTTGATGCCTTGTTTTTACAACTTTTAATATAATACTTCCTTTTTACACACATTTGCATAGTATATTCTTGTTACAGAGCCCTCACAGGGATTGTTGGTTATGGATCTGAGAGAGGGCTAAAGGATTGTGTCATACTATTGCCACCCTAGTGGTATTCTATTTGGAAATTAGATCCAACTAAGGCTTACTATTAAAATAAAAATTCCTACTGTATAAACTCTGATAATTTCTTTATTCCTGCATGCCTATTTCTAAGGGAAAAAGAGAAAATGTAGAGTATTTGCTTGCTGTGGTTTCAGCTATCGATGCTATGCTTGAAAATCCACAGGCGCTGTATTTGCTCCACCGACTGGACCTTTCTGAAATAGTACCACTATCAGGTAGATCAGATTGTTGGCAAAAGCTTTGGCACCAAAGAGATTCAACAAATACATTTCATCACACTGACCCTGTACTAATAGCAACTTTATGTGGATAACCTCATGGGAATGGAAGTTGAGAAAGAGCTATTTCAAGGCTGCCAATGCCTTAATCTCTGCTCTGTTCAAAATGCAAACTTGCTGCTTTTTTATGCTCACAGTAGTAAAACAAATCTGTGGGATTTTTTAATCCTCAGCATGGGAAGGTAGAGAGAAAAGTGAACAAGGGGAATCCCACAAAAAATATCTATAGTCACAATAGAGAAAAGAAAATGAGCAGTAAAACACCTTCTTAAAAAAAAAAGAAAGGAAAAAAATATATAGGAAATTCACCCAACTTCAATTATAGGAGGGCAAAAAATAGCTTTTATTTGAAGCACCAACACTCACTTCTTTGTTACAGAAAACTAGAGCAACACTCGGCAGACTTGGAGGCTCCTAAGTTATCAGGGAACTGTTTCCTGGGAATATGTTCACCCGTTCCATGCAGCCTGCTTCATAAAGGCAGAATGAGTAGTGCAAATAAATTCTGTAAAACAGATGAGTGTTCCATGCTTTGTTCTAACAACTATGATATTGATGTAATGGAAATTTCAGGAGATGTCTGATCGGCTCTGCCCAGAGTTGGATGGCTGCCAGGGGGGACCCTGACTATTCTTGCTACAGCCAAGCACTCTCCTGGTACTCAAGGCCTCTGTGCTGACCAACCTGCTATGCCCTAACTGGAATAAAGGCTCCCAAGCGGTGCTCATTCTGCCCAGGCTGTGAAACACGAACATTGCTGTGAGATAGGGAGGTGGACCAGGGGCACAAAGACACGAGCATGGAGACCCACTTATCTTGACCACAGTCTTCAGAGAAGCCATGTGGAAGGGCTCCATGGCCTTGGACTCCCAAGCATCTGCTGCAAGCCTGTCTGTGACCCTGGGATCCTTCTGTGCCTCCTCATACCATCCGCATAACTGCTGCGGGGGGATCAGGAGAGAACGGGACTCCAAGTGGTTTTCAGAACATTGGGAAAGAGGCCCTTAGTCCCCTTTCTCTGTTAGTCATTACCAAATGATGGTTCTCAGAGGGCAATTTAAACAGTGTGGTAGCTTTGTTATGACTATATAGAGTGATTCCAAACCTATTGAACGATTTTTTATTGTGATTTATTTGTGTTCCTTAATTGAAACAAAATGGTACAGCATTCTATAATAATGGTACCAAGCCTTACAGCCCATAATAATGTGCAGTGCTACTTTTTTTTTCTTTTATGGGGTCTGGCTATTTAAGTTCGTCCTAACTACTTGTATGTCTGAGTGTGACATTCCAGATTGGCTACAACCGAGAGAGCCCTGCAATGTTCATTTCTAAATCCAATCCTCACAGCCTTGTTATCTTTGTCAGAACAACCTAGTAACTGCTTCCTCAATGTTTTAATTTAGATTTCTGAGATACATGAGGAATTTAGATGTTATCCCCACCCCCCCGCCCCCACCTTAAAAATGTGGCAGTGCCTCGCTGTTTCTAGGACAGGCTAAAAAGAAACAGATCAAGCAGCAGTGAAGCCCTGAAATGTTATTCTAAGGCGTTTTCAGATTTCAGTCCTTCTGTACAGTAGTTGGGCCTCACTCAGGGATATACTGCACAAGAAAACAGTCGTGGCATGGCCAAAAGATGATGGTGATGCTCATTTAATGTTAAACAACAGGCAGCTAATTGTTTCAATTCTGCAGTTTCAAGGGTTGTAAATGACAAAGAAAACGAGCACAACCCCTATTTCTTTCACTATAAATCTTGAATACAAACATTTTTTTAAGGCCTATACACAACACAATGCATCTTTTTAGAAGTGTTTTTGGAACGTTCATCGTTGTATATATTTAAGTTAAAGAATTATTTGTGCAGGATTGAAAGGGGATACCAAGTCATTTTATGAGTGGAAGCTTTCTGGATGAAGAATTACTAGTCCTAGCTAACCCCAGATTTTTCCAGCAATAGTTACTGTAGCAATTCCATTGGACCCTGGTTGGACTCTAAAACACCTTTGCATTTTTCCCTCATTTTGTCCTTGAGAAAGTCAGGTGCCCATGGTTAGTATATCTGGACACTAAACCAGATACTCAATCCAAATTCAGGAAAGACAAAGAACTATTGTGATCGGATAAATGCTTCCTTCTCAGGCAGCATTTGCAGTTTGACTGCCTTTGTTTTTCAGTTCACTGCTTTGGTGAAGTCTCTAGCAGCTGACAAACAGAGCCTAAAATTTAAGACACTCTGCAAAGGTCAAGTCCGCTTTCCTTGCACTTTCTGTGAAAGAAGAGCCCAGGCATCTTGCCTTGGAAGAGTAGCAAAACAAGACAAAAGAGAGGCTTAAGCATTTATCTACTGGAATTCTTTTGCACCCTAGACAACATCCTCGTATTGATGTCCTTGTTACACTATTGAACTTCACTGTCCGTAGAATTTTTTACAGCGTTTTGGATTCTGGGACCCTGAGATATGGTAAAGTAGTGTATTTGAAATCTGGAGAAAGAAAAAGAAAAAGAAAGCAGAAATCTCAACAAGGGCAAGGACAAACAGATTTGGGACAACGAAAGGAAAAACATGATACTAACTTACTAAGCCAACTTCTAAGTGTAAAGCACTCCAAGTTAATTTCAAAAGCTAATTGCAAGCATTAACTATTGAGATCTTTGTAGGAAATCCAATAAAGCTGTCAAAGGGCTTCGGTATTAAGTAGTTATTAAGTAGTTGTGGTTGGGAGATACCAATTTGTTTGCTTTTGGACTTGTTTATGCTTAGTCATTTAGGTGCTGTTTCTTATTGTGATGATTTAGCTTTTTTTTTTTTACATAAATATAACCATTTTTCCATTATTGAAGCAAAGAAAACAGTTTTAGTTTCTGTACGTCTTTGGCAGATAAAGATCAGCAGGGAAGCGAATATCCATTGTTCTTCCTTTAATTCTCTCCTCAGTTGGTAACTGTATCCTTTCAGTTTTGCCCAAAAAAGTTTTTCAGTTTGGAAACACAGCAACCAGTCTTTTTTTTTTTTTTTTAGAGCAAGGAATACTTCTTAAAATAAGATTTCTCACTCCCCACCCCATCCCCAGATTATTCTCACCGTACAGGTGGAATATGTTTGCCTATCAATTGCATCTGGCACTCTAAAATGCAGGGAAGGTGCCAGGTCGGAAGAACAGGGATCAATCTCATTACGCCAACAAGCAGAGGAAAAAAGATCTCAAAATCAAAGCAGACCTTTTTTGGAGGACAAGGTTGGAGGTAATGGAGAAAGGAGGAAGCTTTTTGGGGAGAAAACTTTTTCTTCTTTTTTTCTTTTTTCATTTTTCTTTTCTGCTTATAAGGAAAAAAGTGTGCCAGGCCCTTGCACGTAGGAAGCATCTGTGAATATACATGTTGGTTGTTCAGAGAGGAACACATTCATTGCCTGTTGACATTCCTACTCAAACTCAAGATTATAACTATCTTTTCCTAATGGCTTTCAAAATATTTAAAGAGAAAAAAAATTGCATCTGTATTTCTATATTGTTTAGGTCCAACTTCTATATGGATTATAATTTTAAGTCTTTGAGTTTGCTCCTATTCCATCAATACACCCACCTCAAACTGCTAAAGGCAGTTAATTGATTTATTTAAGACAGGGTCTTGCTCTGTCACCCAGGCTGGAGTGCAGTGGGGTGAACTTGGCTTACTGCAACCTCCACCTCCTGGGCTTAAGTGATCCTCCCGCCTCAGCCTCCCGAGTAGCTGGTTGACAGGCACACACTGTCACACCCAGCTAATTTTTGCATTTTTTGTAGAGATGGGGATCTTTCTATGTTGATTTTAACTTTGAAAGAAAATTATCATTATATATGTCTTATACAGTCATTTTATACCATATATGGTATACCTGTATTTATACCTGTATGGTCATATGTTGAACAGAAAATAAATCCTTCACTTTAGTCTATGAACTTGATCAGTGTTCAGATCCTTAAAGTTTGCATGAGATTTGATTTTGCTAGAAGATAGAAATCACAGCCACTAATATTGTATTATCAAGTCCAGTATCACAGACAGCCAAGCATTTATTACAATGCTGGTGAATGAGTGCCCAGGGCACGTAAAATGATTTTGATTTAAATTTAAACTCTTGGTAATGAAATGTCAGTACTTGCAGAAAAGAATGATATTCAAGTACATTTCAAAAAGAAACTCTTTTACTTTTCATTATTCGGTGGTTTCCTAGTTTTCCACTCTAACGAAAATCTCTTGTCTGCTTGCCGAGTAGCCGTTATCCTCCTTTAGGTGACACCTCACATTTCCTTAGGGGACTATCTACCTCCACCACCCTCCTTCCTCACTGCTCTCTCCACTGTCCCTTCCACCCCTAATCACTATGTGGTTTGCATGAGACTATCTCCATCCTTGGTTGCAAAGTTGGGCTTACGACTCAGCATTGAACACAAACAGTATTTATCTCACTGGCCATAGTCATTGGTTCATGGGTGAAGATAAACAGAGTCAAAGCAAATCAAACCTAATACTGTGCTTCTTTGGGAAAGACTAAGAGTTGCTCAGAGAACTGGCCACACTATGGGCTTCAAGCTGCCGAGGAACCATTTTGCCAACAAGAAGGAAGTACACAGAAGACTAGAAAGAAGTGGAAAGTGTTTCCACACACTTTTTAAAGGAAGAGTCAACAAATCTTGCTGAGTTGACTGGATATGCTTATGGCTTGAATGCAGGTGATGAAAAAAGGCAGAACTCTAGATCTGGGGCTGAAAAACTAGGTAGATATGATTGCCATTTGCTGAATTAAGAAAAGATTGAATGAAATAAGATTGAGGGGGAAAATATCAACTCTTGCCGAGTTAGGTTTGACATGTCTTTTAGACATTCAAGTAGTGGTGGCAGTATGGAAATCTGAGAAAGAGACAGGTTTGGGTAGGTAGATTTGGGGTCACCAGCCATTGGCTGGCATTTAAAAACAACCAAGCTGGACTGAGTTCTTGGGCGTGCCCATTTGCACCCAAGGTCAAGAGAAGGCCTTCAGAATAAAACCCTATGACCTTTGCATATTAAACATTTTATGATCTATTTCTTGGCATGTTTCCAAACTTTTCTCTCCCTGTCTCCTTCCAGTACCTTGCATTTTCACATATTTTAACTTCCTGCAGCCCTTGACTAAGATGGCTCAGTTTTCCCCTAGGACTCTGAAAGATCGTTTTGTCTACTGGAAGTGTCCTCTTATCTCACTCCAACACAACTTTGGTTTTTCACAGCTTAATTTAGAAATCACTTCTTTTCTGACTCCCTCCCTGAGTTTGGATTGGAGTCCAAGAGGAATTTAGATGTTCCTCTTGCTAGCTTATTATGATGCTTGGTCTATTTGTTTGTCTCTTTCACTAGAAAGCTCCCTGAGATCAGAGGCTGTGTGATTTGTTCATCTTTGTATCTTCGGAACCCTCAATGGTAACTGGCTCTTAGTAACTGCTTAAAAAATATGCACCAATCTGGTACATATCTGACCAACTCATTTACCACCCTATTGATTGCTTTTCCTCCTGAGTCAGACCACTGTTCTAGAAGAGATTCACCTGGTCCTATGGTTCTCAAACATAACATCAGCATTACCTGGAAGACTTGTTAAAATGCAAATAGGGCTACTGAACTCCTAGAGTTTTTGATTCAGTAGATCTCAGTGGGAACCGAGAATTTGCATTTTTAATAAGTTCTCAGGTGATGAAGAGGTTTCTGGTCAAGGTCTACACATTGAGAATTACTGCCTAGGAACTTCCTCAAGTAAATCATTCTCATTATTTACTCACTTCTACCCTACACCTGCCTAATTAGCTCAGCCCCAAAACGTGGAGATGCTTCAAATTTTAATTACATGGAGCTGTGTAAAAATGGCTTGATTTGTCAGTGTTGCACTGACAAATATCCATGTGGCCAGTTTCTTCTGTTGCGCCAAGAGACACAGAGATATGCCTAAGTGAAATTTGCCCACCTTATGCAAAAGTTCAGTAAAATGTCTCCATGTAAAATTACCCTAAAACACTCTGTTGACCAGGCCTGGATAAATACAATTTTTTTCCTTATGTCTCAGGTTGTGCAAGAGGCACCCAGTATTATACTTCATGTTGTTTGAGTTATTAAGGGAAATTTTGTCAACACGTGAATCAGAGATTTCTAGAGCTCAGTTTTCAGTGAAAAATTACCATGCGTAAGTAGGGTGGATTTTAACCTGTATCAGATACCACAAGTGCTCACTGCCTTAAATCTTCTTGGCCTTACTTCATCTTCGTGTGTGTGTGTGTGTGTGTGTGTGTGTGTGTGTGTGTGTGTGTGTGTGTGTGTAGAGAGAGAGAGATAGGGTCTCGTTTTGTTGACCGCTGGCCTTAAACTACTGGCTTCAAGGGATCCTTCTGCCTCGACCTCCCAAAGTGTTGGGATTACAGATGTGAGCCACTGAAGCTGACCTGGCCCTACCTTTTTTTCTTTTTTTAAGGCAAGGTTTCACTCTGTCACCCAGGCTAGAAGGCAATGGTGCCGTCATAGCTCACTGCAGCCTGGAAGTCCTGAACTCAAGTGACACTCTCACCTCAACCTCCCAAGTAACTAGAACTATCAGTTCATGTTGCCACATCTAGCTAATTTTTAAACAAAAATAGAGATAGGGTCTTGCTATATTGCCCAGGCTAGTCTTGAGCTCTTGGTCTCATCAGTCCTTCCCACTGGGCCTCCAGCCTCACTTCTTAATCTAGTCACTGCTGCATTGACCTATTTTGTGCAAGCTTCAAATAGGTTTTTTCAGGGCAGTCTAATGGTGTTTCACCTCACCTGGGCCAAGTTCTTCTTCCTTCTGCCAGGATTTTTGCTGACCCTCTGGTAAAGGGTAACTGCAAGATCTCACCCTGTACTCATATCTGCACAGCTCTGTGAAATTCAGGGATCCAGTAGTTATACACACACATTGTCATTTTGTCCTTGGACACACGTTGATAAGGCTTCTTAGAAGATCATCTGAGACAGAACACCAAGCTCTGGATGTGGTCAACTTGATCCTGCATCCCTGAATTGGCTTTTCCTGCTCCCCATTACACTCCCCAGTCCCTTATTTCTACTCCTTGGGATTGCATTCTCAATGAAATTATTCTCATACAAGCTTTTGTCTCAACTTTGGAGGGAATCCAGGCTAAATTATGGCCCAAAGCAAATAACTATATTGAGAAGTGAAGGTTTTACTTCAGGAGGGCAAGGTCTCATTCTGTCGCCCATGTGCATGGCAAAGCCAAACTACAAATAAATATAAAATGATGATAGATGTGTTTGTTTTTCACTTAACTGCATAACAGGAAGTCTATGATTTGAGTGATTTGAAAGCTTTGGAAGTAACCTTCTGTATAAGTTTAGAGCACTGATTAGAAAATTCTGTGTTTGTTTGAGAGAATGTGTAACAACTTTACTGAGCAGAGAGGAAAGAAAATCATCCCTTTAACTAACTTTTGGAAATTCAGGGGCAATAAAAGTATTCACATCTAGCTAAATTGTGGGAATTATTAATGATAATAAAAATAATATTATTTAGTGATATGTATCTGAAATATTTTCTACTTTAAATTGTGAATAATAGTAATTGTTATTTCCTTCATTTGTACAACAGTTTGTACAACCTCAAACTTTTTAAGTATTCTGAAATTTCAGTTGATTTTTTTCAGCCAATGTGGGAGTGAGATAAGGCAGATATTAGTTTTTTCATCTGTAAGATGAAGTAACTGAAGTTCAACTAGGTTACTTCCCTTCCCCAACAAGGTCCCTTCTAATTTCTAAATTTTCTGTGATTACATTTTAAGGCTAAGGAAAATAAGAAGTTCACCAACTTACTTAAAATTGCAGAGCAAGTTAATGTTAAGAAGAGGGGGATTCCAGGTATCCTATCTGGATTTGTCCCATTGCCCTTGGGACAAAATCCAATGGTGATGATTTTTGGAGCCTCTTTCTCCAGGACTTCAAGGGACCATGTTTTGTCCTCCAAAATATTGCTGCAGGGATTGTATATCAGTGCAACAGGCTGCCAAGAACTGCTAGATTAAAAAATAATAGTAATGCAAGAAAGAAACACCTAAAAGTTTAGGTTCCATCCATGCTTGTCTTGAAAGTTATTTTACAAAGACTGAAGCTAATTCCATTGCCTGAAATTACTTTCTAAAGCAAGCACCATCCGTGAGCGAGGCTTATCACTGTCGTCTTTTCTAATTGGCTTTATTTCCATGGCAGCCAGATCTTCTAAGCATAGGATAGGGCCTCTTGCCTACCCTGGGGGGCACACAGAATCCGGGTCCCTACGTGGGGTGGCCAGATGTCCTGGATTAACCAGAATGACAAGGAAGCTGGAGCTACTGTCTGTCTGGTTGTGTGCAGACATACTGGAGGGAGTGTCCTTCGAGAGCAAGGCTCTCAGAACTCTTTGAAGGGGAGACACTCCTGTCTTTCACCATTTTGGTCTCAAGAGGATGAGGAATGAATCTCTCAGGCCTAGCCCTGGGGAGTACTTGATTGCTTTTGTTTAAAAGAAAATGTTTCCAGTTCTATAAAGAGCTTTTCTTTATTTCTAAGAAGAAAGGAATGATACAACTTTATACATTTTGTAAGACTCCTAAGGGGTACATTCCTGAAAGTTTGCCACTTGGGATAGATTACTAAGAGATTCCAGGGATAGAAGGAGAGAGGGAGTCAGGGACAATAGATATTGACCCAGAGGAGATATTGTCTTCTGCACAGTAATAGGGGGAAGGGGTTCTCAGGAAGCAAGAGTGGGAATTTGGGACGGGGGTGGGGGTGGGGGGCAGAAATTCCAGTGTATTGCTAGAGCGCCATCTATTTACAGGGCTCACAAGACACTCTTGAAGTTGTCATTAATCACTGTTTCTCCTTAAGAAGAAGAAATGTGTTTTCTATAAGCCAGTTCTTATGAATAGGGCTGATTACAAAGTCAGACATGAATTAGTGTGCAGTCCCTAAAGTCCCCGAATGCCACACCAAGGCAGGACTTTTAAGTGCAATTATAACTTCTGGAACCAGCATAACACGATGTTCTGCATTTGAAAATCTGGGAAAGCATCTGCATGAATTTCTTATTCCATTTGCTATTTGCATACTTGCAAAATGTAAAAACCTGCTTTGGCATATGTCAGAAAAACTACAAAATCTCTTTCAGAATAATGAAAGTAAAAAAATACAAAATGCAGTGTAAATATTTGGGTCAAAAGCTTGACAAAGGCAATGCCACATTTTTCTTAATAGTTTCTTGCTCTTCTTAGCACATTAATTTCACTGGACAAGCAGTTAGGTGAAAAAGTATCGATTTCCCTTACTTACTAGGGGAATTCTGCTCTAATTAACTGGAAGAGCTAAAAGTTGGCCTTTGCCAACAAGATTTTTGTACCAGTTTAACTCCTAGTGGGCTTTGAGTGGCCCATGGGTCTATATTACCAAGCCAAAACTCCTCTTGAGTTTCAGCATCTCTGTACCTGCCCAACCCCCACCATTACAGCTCCTTTCCACAGCCACCTCTGAATTACAGTGGGTAATTTTTCTAAGTCTCAGTTAGTAAAGGTATAAGCAGACTCATTTTGCTGCTTTTACTTTGAGGTCTCAACTTTGCAGATTTGCTATCAAATCTATAGTTAGATACATCTCAGGGGTATGGATATATCTCAGGGATAAGGAGGGTAATTAGTTGTGTTTTATTTATTTTCTTTTTGAATTATATTTCCAGGCATATGGACAATAAAATCCTCACAAACAAAGTCTAAGACCCCTTTGTATGATCAGGAATGGGCACAAAGTAATAACTTTTGAATGAATAACAATGAATGAATGAGTGAATGGGAGGTTTCAGAAAACCAACATTGAAAAATGCCTCCTGGCCTTCCTGTGTGGCCATTTGCTGAGCACACAGGTATCACATGCCTCCGTCATGCCAGGTGCTGTTCTGTGCACCATGGATAGGAAGATGAATCGGCTTTTGTATTTGAGAAGCTAATTCCCTCTTGAAGGTGAAAAGCCCATAAATGTTATAATGCTAGATACTGGAGACCACAGTGGGTGGGAACTACCAACAGTCACCAGTGGAGACAGCAAGCTCCAGGTCCCTAGCTCAGCTCTTAGTAGTTAGGTCCCCAAAGAGGCTGTCCTCAATCAATGGGCTGTCACTTCTGTACCAGGACATTGGCCAGAAGACATGATTTGTGCAGTCTCTGGGGCCAGGGGCTTTCATAATAGGCAGGGTCATGGTCTACCCACACTATTTTTAAAATAGTCTATTTTTAAAATAACCTTTTCCTTAATTCCAAATTTAATGCCCTACAGGTTCATTGTAGAAAACTTGAGGTCACCCATCTGGTAACTCCTGACCCTGCTACTCTTGCTAGCATGCTTTATAAGTTTCAGCAATTATTATTAACAGTGCTGATTAGGCATAAAGGATGTCCAATCTATGAACTAAGTAGCTGCCTTGTTGAGGTGGTTTGGTGCCAAAGCTCTGTCTAGCAAAGATGGTGATGATTAATTCAACAGGAATCTGATCTGAAGAGTTGACTGTTGAGAACAAGGGCAGAGAAAGGCTGAGAGACACAGGGAGAATTGGAGGCACAGAAGTCTGCTGGTCCAATATAATGGAAAAGCATGAAGAAGGAATCAATATTTCTAAAAGCTGAAATTGATTAAGTGTGTGTTATGTGCCAGGCTCTATTCTATTCTAAGTGCGTTTTGCATATAATAACTCACTTCAAAGCTCACAATGACTCTAAGGGATTCTAGCATTTTGATGAGAAAATGGAGGAACACAGAGGTTAATTAATTTGCTCAAGGTAACACAGACAGGAAGTGGGAAGGCCGAGCTATATACCCAAGTAGTCTGGCTCTAGAGTCCAAACTCTTATCATTACACCTTACTGCTTCTCAATGGAATATATAAATACATATATGTTTACATGTATGTATGTGGATATGCATATATGTATGTGTGTAAGTTTACATGCATATACTGATATTTTGTCAATGAAACTGTCCGGGAAGAGGGTGACCAGATAACCTCAGTCAGTATATGCAGAAAACTCTTCAGGTTCCCAAATCATGTCTCCTTGTCTCGGTAGCAGCTGGTACTCCTAGGCTCCTGGCCAACTCTTGGGTGGGTGACCAACTACCCTATTTTGTCCAGAATGTTCCTGATTTCAGCATTGAACATCCCTGTGTGGTTGGATTCTCATCTTCCTCATTTCTACCCACTCCTCACAATAGGGCCTTGCTAATTAGAAAAGCCCGACTGTCTCTCTTCTTTGTAACCTTAAAAAGCTCGGTCAGCATCCCTGCCTTTAACCACTGAGCTCCCTTTGCAAATCCTTTCCCCTCAGATCCTCACCACTCTGCTCTTCCTTTCCTTCTGATGGTACTGGAGAGGTGGCAGAGTTCTCACTCTCCCTCCCCTGTCCCTGCAGGTTCCCCTTCAGGTATTGCTTCCCACCCCTCACTTGGTAGCAACAAAGCCTGACCACACCTTGCTAAAACACTTTCCTCATGGGTCACCTTACTTGATCCCCTCTGATGACTCCTCAGCTCAGAGGAGGAAGACCCATTTAAGAAAACAACCTCAAGATGTGCCAATTCCATCATCCATCTGATGCAAAAATTCCCTCTCCTGCATCTGTAGCCCCCAATCCTGCATGGCAAATCATACTTTTCATTTTCCACAGCTTTAATTTTTATGAAGTTCTCCCTTATGCTCATGTGAAATATTAATATGACAAATTCCATTTTTGTTTTTGAAGCCACCAAGAGTAAAGCTTGTACCAGTAGAATAATGGTCTCCTTGAAGGGAGCAGAGATCACACAGAGTGGGAAGAGGGATGGATTCAGAGACTATCCTGCTACACAAGGGAATGGAAAATATGGGTGCCTCAGTTCAGGAAAATAAATGCACTCCAGTTCCTTGGGTACACCAGGTTTTTGACTTAGAAAGAAAACTAGCAAGCAAAGTGGGCCTGGGTGCTGCTGGAGGAAAATGGAAGTAATGGTTTTTAGAAGCAATGTAATAGCTTCAGGGGAAATTATAGAATGGTAGTGCTATGGTTTTGAATGTGTCCCCAAAGGTTTACATGTTGTAAACAATTCCCAATGCAACAGTGTTAAGAGTTGGGGCCTAATAAGAGGTGATTGGGTCATGAAGACAGAGCCCTCTTGAATGAATTAATGTTGTTTGTAGGAATGAGTTAGTTATCATGAGAGTACACTGTTATAAAGTAAGTCTAGCCCCTGGTGCCTTTCTGTCTCATGCACTTGCTTCCACCTTCTGCCACGGGATGACCTTTTGCCAGATGCCAGCCTCTTGTTTTTGGAATTCCCAGCCTTTAAACCATGAGTCAAATACATGTTTTTTCTTTATAAATTACCCAGTCTTTGGTATTATACTAGAACAACAAAAAACAAACTAAAATGGATAGCAAGAGAAACTAAAGAAGATCTGAAAGGACTATGGAGGTCAACACCCTCATTTTCCAGTGGAGACATCTGAGGCACAGGGAAAGGACAAAACAAGGATCTAAATAACAATGGCTGAGGTGGGAGCAGTGCACATCCAGCACAGTGCATGGGCAATGAATAAAGTGAGTTGCAGATTAAAGTTAATTTGACCAATCATAAAGAATTGTTGGAGGAAACTCATGACCAGAAGGCAGCAGTGCAATTGTACACTTTCTACAAGGCCAACAAGGGCCAGCATCCAACCTTGACAGCACCAGCAGAAGGGTGCCTGGTGTATTGAGGGATACAGGAAAAAGAGAGCAAGGAACTTCACCCTATTTGTTCCAGAGATTTATGATCACTGTTTTCAAATACAAAACATGCTCTTATCTGGAAGAGTTAGGAAAACTTCGTAAATTAAAAGTACATGTGTTTATTATATCTATTGCTTAAAAACTTGGAAAAATATTAAAACTTTTGATAAAATGACTGTTTCTACCTGAAAATAACACTATTAACATTTTATTTAAAAATTTCCAAGTGTCAGCCAGGCGTGGTGGCTCACACCTGTAATCCCAGCACTTTGGGAGGCCAAGGCGGGCAGATCATGAGGTAAGGTGTTTGAGACCAGCCTAACCAACAAGTAAAACTCCATCTTTACAAAAAATACAAAAATTAGCTGGGCATGGTGGCGTACACCTGTAGTTCCAGCTACTCAGGAGGCTAAGGCAGGAGAATTGGAGAATTGTTTGAACCTGGGAGGTGGAGATTGTAGTGAGCCAAGATCGCACCACTGCACTCCAGCCTGGGCGACAGAGAAAGACTTTGTCTCAATAATCAAAAAATTTTTTAAAATTCCAAATATCTTTTATGCCATGCATATTTTTAAAAAGTTCCAGTCACATGACATATGTAATTTTCTATCTTAGTTTTCATACTTAACATATTTTTGGTATTTATTCATGTCATTGAAAACTTTTCATAACTATTAAGAACAAGCATAGCATTACATTAAATGGGTAACTTATAATTTATCTCATCATTTCTGAAATAGACATTTCACTTATGTAATCATAATATAATTGCACTGTGACATAAAGTATCACATGTTGATCTTTATTTTCTGTATGTGAATAATTCATCTTAGCATATATTCCAAGAAATAAAATTATTTGATCAGAAAACATATTGTTTTAGAGTTGTTGATAAAATTACAAAAAAATTTTTCAAAAACATTGTAAAAATTAACACCACCACAACATTGCACACAGGTGCCCATTTCACAAGCCTTCATCTACAAAGACCCTCATCTATAATGATCATATAATATATCTGCTAATTTTGTAGCTGTAACTTTGCTGTAATTTTTTTATTAATTGATAGTAAATGAAGTTGAAGATCACAATATATAAGAATAAATACCATACAAGAAGAGGTGGAAAGCCTAAGAGACCAATCACATAAATACAAGTTTTAAATTTTCCTAAGTAATCTCTCCTTATACTCAAAATAGTACTCTATCCACATTAGATGGAGCCATAGGGGATTTCTTTTAAATGTTTAAGGAACAAGTAATTGTAATTGTGTGGAAGAACAAAATTTGAGGAAAAAAATCAGAACTCTTTTGTTATCCTACCAGAGATGATACAAACACCTGAAAAAAGTAACACACACACACACACATAAACATCACACACACAAAGCTGAAGGTAATTTCACTCATAAACACAAATATTAAGTTTATTATTAAAATCCAAATCCAGAAATTCATTTAAAAAATACCCCCAAAAGCTGGCCGGATGTGGTGGCTCACGCCTGTAATCCCAGCACTTTGGGAGGCCAAGGTGGGTGGGTCACAAGGTCAGGAGATCAAGACCATCCTGGCTAACACAATAAAACCCTGTCTCTCCTAAAAATACAAAAAATTTGCTAGACATGGTGGTACACTCTTGTACTCAGGAGGCTGAGGAAGGACAATCACTTGAACCCAGGAGGCAGAGGTTGTAGTGAGCTGAGATAGTGTCACTGCACTCCAGCCTAGGTGACAGAGCAAGACTCTGTCTAATAAAATAAAATAAAGACATCCCCAAAATCGAAGTAAGATTTATACAAGATGGCAAGGGAACTTATTCAAAATTGATTAATATGTTATATTTCTCAGTCAAGAGAAAAAAATCCCATGATTATATTAATTGATACTGAAAAGGCATTCTGTTAAATTTAACATCAATCTTTTAAACATTGTCAAATATGTCTATATGACTACATCTATAATGTAATAAAGACTATATCTCTCAAACCCATATCCAATGTAAAAATTAGTAATGAAATATTTAAGATGCTACCATTAAAGTCAGGGGGAAAAATGATGTTCACTTATCCCACTTTTACTTGACAAAAAACAAATAAAATTATACACACTAGAAAGAAGAAGACATACTAATACTCCCAGATAGTATGGTTGCAGAAAATCTAATAGAATAATGTGAAAAGCAAACCAACCAAACATTAGCTTCGATACAATAAGTAAATGAGAGGGCCAGTTATATTACCTCATGGGTTCTTTGATCTTTTTTGTCTTTTAGGTATTTTGAAGCATAGCCAGTTCTCACTGTGATGGCCATTTTGCTCAATAGCTCCAACCACAGTATAGTGGTTCCAAAGCCATTCTGTTGACTCAGTGACTCTCCTCATAGGCTGCTGGTGAGTCTATAGGTTTCTCTCCAATTCCTGGACCAATGAATAATGTAATTGGTAGTATGGAAGTCTTATTTGTAATAGAAACAAAACATACAGAACACCAAAATCAGAGACTAAGATAGATAAAGGACCTGTACATTTGAAACTTTAGAAGTATAAAGAGACATGTTTTATTATATATAGCAAACTCTCTTATTTGGAGAAAAGAAATGTTAAGAAAGCATATAAAATTTTTCAAGTGTTATAGTGTAAGTGGGTGAGTTTTTCAGAGCTGAAATTATTATCTTTTAGTACAAGATCTTGATGATGGAACACAAAATGGAATTTCTGGTTCTGAAAATGACATTAAGACCATGCATTGCGCCAAGCCAACAAGGGCCACACGAAAAAGCTATGTGGGTGGTAAGAAAAGGGTTAGATATTCTTCAGTGTGGGCAAATGGAAAGAAATGAATTTAGAGAAAGTCATCTAAACCTGACTCATAAAATAATGGAAACCAAATTACCAGCTATAAGCCAGAAAAAGAACATAAGAGAAACTGACTTTTTCCTAAATTCACTGGCTTGCATATTGAAGCCACAAATAAAGGTCAATGCAACTCTTGGTATCACTAGGCAGAGCATAAAAAAATAATAATAGAATGCACGCATTTACTGCATGGCCATTTAGCAAGCATCTAATGAATGCACATCATACAAAGTGGCCCTTGGTAGACACAGGCCACTGGAGTAATAAAAGGTAGTAAAGGAAGCAAACAGCACCCTCTGTTATGAGGAGATGGCAAACAAAATTGGGACTCCAGGATGGGGGTAAGTCAGCAAACAAAATAATTATGTTATATTTTCTATATAACGTAATTTCTATGTAATTGGCTCACGCCTGTAATCCCAGCACTTTAGGAGGCTGAGGTGGGTGGATTATTTGAGATCAGGAGTTCAAGACCAGCCTGGCAAACATGGTGAAACCCTATCTCTTCTAAAAATACAAAAATTAGCTGGGCATGGTGGCAGGTACCTGTAGTCCCAGCTACTTGGGAGGCTGAGGCAGAATTGCTTGAACCCTGGAAGCGGTGGTTGCAGTGAGCTGAGATCTGCCCTCCTCCAGTCTGGGTGACAGAGAGACACCATCTAAAAAAAAAAAAAAAAAAAGGTATGAGTGCTTAGCAGAAAAATTAAGCAAATGAAAGTAAAACAAGTGTGAGGAATGACAGAATATCAAGAGGTCAGGTTCTGGGACATTTTTAAAAGAATGAAAGAGACATGTTGATGTTTTTGATGTAGGGTATAAAAGAATAGGGGAATCAACTCTAGCTAAACATTTTGGGCTAGGTAAGAGGAGAATGAAGTTGCCTTTATTGAGATGGCTAGGTCAAGGGAAAAAATAGGTTTGAAAGAGTATCAGGAGTTCACTTTGGGGTATGTTGAATTTGAAATGTGGTTAAATAACCTAAGATGATGTCAACTAGGCAGTTGCTTAGATGAGTCTGGAATTCAGGAGAGAAGTCTCAGCTGAAGACATACCTTTTGGAGTAGTAGGCACATGGGTGAGATTGCCAATAGTGTGGATTTACAGAGAGAAAAGAAGCACAGGACTGTCCCTGGGCACTCCAACGGGAAGATAAGGAGAAACTGACAAACGAGAGTGGGAGGATTTAGCCAGGGAGAGGAGGAAAACCAGGCAAATACTATGTTCTGGAAGCCAAGCAAAGATGGAGTTTCAAGAAGACGAGAGTCATCAACTGTGTCAAATGCTGCTTATAGGATGACAGAGGACTATTGATGGGACTTGAGAAAGTGGAAGTCCTTGGCCACCCGGATAAGAGACGTTTCAGAAGAGTGGTTAGGGTGACAGCCTGATTGGACCAGGTTTGCAAAAGAATAGAGGGAGAGAAATTGGAGACAGCAAGGGACAGCTCTTGAAGGAGTTTATCTGTGAAAGGAAGGAGAGATATAGGGCATCAGATGGAGCATGACGTGAGGTCAAGATAGCATTTTCTTGAAGATGTAGGTAAATGACAGCCTTTTGTATGCTCTAGAATAGTCTGGTGGAGAGGGAAAGATTGCTGACGGAGGAGAAACAAGAGAGTAAGGCTGGAGAAGTCTCTGATTGAGAGAGGGAAGCACCTAGTGCACTCATGGAGAGTAGGTATAATCCAGGAGAATGGACAGTTCACCAGGGGAAAACAGGGAAATGGAGAACAAAGTCACAAAAAGAGTAGGTGGGCAGGAGCAGAGGGGAGCTTGTGGAATTTCCCTCACCATTGCCTCTCTTTTCTCATTGGAGTGGAAAGCAAGGTTATCAATAAAGACTGAGGATAGAGGAGGAGGGTTGGGAAGTTTGAGAGTGGGAGAAAATATAAAAATAGTGGTCTAGCAAGTGGAAAAGTAAGTTGACCCTAGAACATGTTAGGGAGAGAGTTAGGGCTTCACTTGAGGTTCATCAATAATAAATGCCACCAGCTATCGGGATGATATGTCCTCATTCTGTTCAGAGCACTCAGTGACTCCACTGTCTTCAGAAAACTATGGAAGGTCCTTAATATGATTGACAAGGGCCTTTCAGATCTTGCTGGAGCAATCTCCTCTCTGTCAATACTCTCCAACTTATACCCTGTTTTCCAGCCATTTACCCAAGTGTTGCTGCTTTGGAACTTACAATCCTGTCTCCTTAGATAACCTCTTTCATTAACTATTTCTCCTTTGATATTTAGTTCCTCCATTTTGCTTCCTTTAAGAGACTTTTCTAGAAATGTCTCAATGGGTTGTTTATCATTAATAATTATTCTGTCTTCACATTTATTAAATAGCATCTTTTGAGGTAGATATCATCATGATTCTTACTTTATAGACAAGGAAAAGGAAGGAAAGAAACATTAAGTGACTTGCTGGGCTCCTACCAGTAGTGAAGGTCAAGGCTAGGAATTGAATAGAGACGTTAGATTCAGAGTTCATGCACTTGTCCGACATGTCATGCTGTTAGTTTTAGGTCAGATAAAGATGCTATCAAAGGGAGACTGAGCCAGCTGAATAATTCAGAGCTAATTCAGTTGACTATTTTGTTATGAGGACAAATATAACACCAGGGAATTTGGGATTCTTCTTTTGTATATGTTTGTGTGCAATCTATATATTTTTTTCTAGAATATAGTGTGGCTATCTCTGGAGGTAATTGTACTTATGAGATTTAATGTCCTTTTATGTCACTTGATTTAAAAGAAAGAATTTTGCTGTTAACATTCTATTGTGAGGTCATCGAAGAAATGCATATACTGCCTATATGTTTTGATTAATATATAAGCATTTAAATTTGAATTCTGAATACCTTCCATGAAAATCCTTGGGGATGGGTGTTCAAAATCCTTCTGGCAGCAAGCAGCTGCCTAATTTTCTAAGCTTATGTAGAAAGAAGAGTTTTTGAGGGAAAATCATATTTTCTTATATTTAAAATCAAAACTGCACACAGAAGAGCCAGCATACTTGACATGAGTACTTTCAAGATTTACTTCTTGGAAATGAATGCATGTTTCTTAAAAACTTCATCCAATGGCATGTCTAACAATAGTGAAATATAAACTCTTCGTCTTTCTTAGGCAACTTCTTCCCAACATATTATCTAATGGCATTCATCTCTGTCTACCCAGATCCTGTGTTTTCAACACAGTATAAACTCTATGTAGTAATAATTTGTTGTTCACAGCTGTGTCCTATTAATATGCTCACCTACAGAACTGCCATGCTGCCCCACAAGCTGAGAGACTGCCAGTGAATATATGACTCTAAAGTCCTCACCATCCCTTGGACATGAAACCAAAGGAAGCACTTTTGATTTAATTTAAGCCACTGGTAAGAGAAGGATTAGGAGGGTTACATGAGGCCCAATGCTGTCTGATTTTTAGATTTTGTTATTTCTTACCTTTTATTGGGCACAACACTTTACGTAAATTATTTCAGTTAATATTCATATCAATATTCAATTTCAGAGATTTTGTTTGCAAAATATTTATTAAAAAAAAATAGATCACAACACTCTGCTCTGAAATGAAGTGAATCTAAACCTCAATAACAGGTAGTCTCTGCCTTTGTAAAGATTATCATCTTAGAAGGAGGCCTCTAGAGGGAAAATAAATGAGATTTGTCAATATCATGTGAAAAAAATAAGTGTAAAAAAGAAAAAGAAGGGAGAAACCCAACAAAATAAACAGGCTCCACTGATGTAACGCTGGGTGAAGTCAGCCAGATTCTCAGAAGGTGGCCCAGCTGCACATCATGGAGAATCTCTGAGACCTCCAAGTCTACTAGATTGAATCCAATAGGGTTTTCTGCTCTTTTGGGTGTTGAATATTAGGGTTTATAGTAGAATGAGTTAGCAACCCATCCATGTTATCTATCCAAAATAGGTCTTAGGGAGAATGAAAAGTCAGTTGTTCAGTAGAGTTCTGCAGAATGCTATTGTTTGACTTTTAAGATTACAGGTATCTCAAGGTTTTGTAAAAAGTGTGATAAATACCTTTTAAAAACCAGACCATTTTATGAAATGTGCCCTGATGCTGAGTGTGTTTTATGTACTGTCAATTGAACCTCTTCATGGTACTGGAGGAAGAAAAATTTATCCCATATTTTAGAAGTTTCTTGAAACACAACTTTTAAAAGTGATTTATTCAGGACATCAGAAAACATGCTGATTCAGTTGTTACAGGTGATGAGACAATTCTACAAACAACTTTTAAAAGAATAAATGTGAAAGTCTGTTAAGAGAGGTACACAAAGCAGAGGCTTTACAGAAGGTTGCAGAATGTTAAACCAGAGAAACTAATTAAGGCCATATAGATGAGGTGTGTTTTGAAAGAGGGATCAAAAGTGATGGCTAAGATTTCAAAGAGTAGAAATGAGGACAGAAGTTTTTGTTATTCCAATAGCATAAGCAAAGACATATAGGCAGGCTAGGCCAAGGCAGGATACAAGTAGGAAAGTTTACAAAGGCTGGAAATTTAGGTTAGGGTCACATGAGAGAGGGCTCTGAAAGCCAGGTCAATGGTTTCAGTGTTGATTCAGTTGGCTGCTTTTATAGGGCTGAGCTATTGAAACTTATGATAAAGAGACAAACATGATTGGAGCAGCCCTGTTGGAAGACTAACCTGGCAAATGTCATAATTGGAAAAAAGATGGAGACAGGTACCCTGGTGACAAGACTATTAGGTGGGAAGATTAAGGATATGAATTATTTGGAGGACAGTGAGACGAAAAGAAGGGAATGGAGGTGAAGACGTGGCAGAGGCTTTGGAACTTCCCTAGCTATGGGAAAAGATACAAAGTTTTGAAGTTGATAGAGAAATCTAAGTCATATAACAGATATGACAACATGATAATGTGGCCCCTAGCAATGGCCTTGGCTGGAAAGCAGAGGTACAGCATAGACCAAGAACATTCAATTCAGTGATAGCTCCTGGCCAGGAATAAATATGGTGATGAAGTGAAGAGTTTGTATACAAGTGTTCAAATAATTTCTGAGTCATCTTTTAATTTCAGGGAAATTGATTCAATATTTTTTAATACAAATGAGTAAAATAAAAAGAATCAAAGTACAATATGTGGACTACATCAGTGGTTCTCAAGTTCTCATCTCAAAAGAACCACCTAGGGAGCTGGTATAAATTCCAAACACTCAAGAACAAGCCCTAAAGATTGTAATGCATAGGTTCTGGGTAGGTTCCAGGAATCAATAATATTCTCACCTATGCCAGATAATTATGAATTAGGTGATCAGAAAAAAAGGAAACCATGATAAACAATGGATTATGCATGCAAACTAGTACCTGACACACACATATAACTTTAGATAATTACGATGAATATCGAGTATCTGATGTGGCCACCAATCTTCTTTCCAAGGGAAGCAAAGAGTTTCCCACCATGAGTAGCCGGAGGTTTAGTTTCTGACTCATCTTAATCTTTTTTCTCTTTTTAAATCATGTTTAAGCCATCCTCCACTTGTTTATGAACTTTGGGAGCTTTCATTCCCTTGACTGCTGTCTTTATAAGATTGTTGGCTGTAGGAACTACTTACACTCCATTTACATATAGTCCAATCCATCTTAAAATAGATAATAGATAAAACTTTGTGACTCTGCTGTTGCTGCCACTGACAATAATGAGACCCTGGGGAAGTAACCTCATAGAGTTTATATTGTGTCATCTTTAAAATGAAGAGGTCTGACTAGATCATTTTTATGATCCCTTCTCTGATTTTATGGTCTTGTAAGTTATATTCTGGATGCAAATACATTTCAGGATTAGAGGAGTCTAAGTGGGATTTTGCCAGTCCATCCTTCCAAATGTTGAACCTGCCCTGCCTTCCCTGTCCCTGTTCAGTGTAGGGGCCTCAGTTTCCCCAGATAGCTGATTCCTACAGAGGGAAGAGAAATATCCTCTGTGGCAGGACTCACGTAGGTGAAGCTGGAACATATCTGTCTGTGTTCATTCTCACGCTTCAGAGATTCACCAGCCTGAGGTATTCTTCTCTGATTTTTAGGGTTTTATGATCTCAGCAAACTTTTCTCCATAGTTTTAGATGAAAAATAATAACTTCTGGGCAAAGCACTAGGAAGACTGACCCTGAGGGAGCTACAGATTCCTTTTCTGAAGGAGAGATGTTGAAGTTTTTCCGTGGTGGACCACATGAACAGAAAACAGTGATGAACGGGTCATGGCAATGTTTTATGAACAAAAAGAATGAGTAAAGGGAGTTCATGATGGGGTCTGAATATTAAATAGATTGAGGCATGTGTGCATATTTCTTTTTTACTTTTGTAGTTATCTTTTATAATAGCCCAGTTGTACTCATTTCTTCTCATAAGGCAATACACCTTCAGAAAATATAGATTATTAAAAGGAAGAAAATTCACCTGAATCTTTCAAAACAGGAATGACTACTTTAATATCTATATCTTTCAGTCATCTCTCTCTCTGCCCATCTCTGTATCTGTCTCTACTCTAAGTGTGTGTGTGTGTGTGTGTGTGTGTGTGTGTGTGTGTGTGAGAGAGAGAGAGAGAGAGAGAGAGAGAGAGAGAGAGAGAGAGAGAGAGAGTTTTGAGAGTTTTTATTTGAACGGGCCAATACCATAGATTTTCTCCCCAGGTTTTTTCTCTTTAGACTTATTCTTAATGGTAGTCTTGAAGTCCATCTTATGAATATATCACAATTTATTCATCCTATTCTCTTGATTTTAGTGGAGCTAGTGTTAAGTGGCACATATCATGTAATGACTAATCTCTGTCTTCAATTTCAGCTGTATGATCAAACCTGCCAGCAAAGGCCCTCAGCACCACATCAGGGCAGTGGTCAGTCCTAACCATCCTCTCCCAGTTGAACAAGACAATCTACTTCCTTATCAGATTCTGTCGGTGGGCACCAGTGGACCCACAGGCCCCATGTGGGATGCCCAGGATCTTGTATGACTTCTGCCTAGGGATTGAATGAGCCAGACAAGCTGAGTTTAATACCAAAAGCTTTAAGCTTTACTAAAACTGCCACTCTCCCAACACAAATGGCCTTTCTGACATTATTCCATCCCAGGACATGTGGGCTATAACAGTTCTTTGGACTCCTAACAGTAAAGAGTTTTTTATCCAAACCAAGTGGCTCAAATCAAACCTTCCCTTTTTCTTTTTGTGAGGCTTACTAGCACATACTTAAACCTTGGGAAGAGACCTGTACATTAACAGCTCCAGTCATAGCAGGGAGAAAGATGAGTCCTTCTCATTCCAACAAACTATTGGCAGTCTCCTCCACACACACATTTGTGCCTCTTGCCTTGTCCAACCAAGCCAGAGATTCTAGATCATTACTGCCTTGCATGCTGTAAGCATCTCATGACCAGTGCAGGCTCTAGCCCTTGCAGAGACTCTCTTTGCGCTTAACCTTTCTAAAGTCATGCTTATAAACCTTTCCATTACAGCCAAGTTAGACTTGCTGACATCTCCCTGTGGAGTATGTAGCTGGATGAAAACCACTTGCAATAACTTTTAGCTAAAGTATAATAATACATGGGCCAGCTGTAAGTACCACACCAGGAGGAAAGAGATGAAGGCCAAGCAGAGCCATCTTGGCAGTTAGTTGGCCCAAGCACAGAGCCATCTGGGCAGTCGGTTGGCCCAAGCACAAGCTCTGCCCATCATCTCCTATATCCACACTACTGCCACATGCTGTTAATTCTCTCTCTAAAACATCTCAAACTCACTCTTGTCTACTCGTATCTACAACTACAACCCTAGCCCAGGTTACTACCTATCCTAGTCAGTTTGGGCTACTATAACAAAGTACCACAGACTGCATGGTATATAAACAACAGAAATTTATTTTTTATTATTCTGGAGGCTGGAAGTCTGAGCTGAGGGTGTGTTATGGCCAGGTTTTGTGAGAACTTTCTTCTTGACTGCAGACTACCAACTTCTCATTGTATCACTACATGGTAGAAGGAGAACTAGAGAGCTTGCTGGGTCTCTTTTATAAAGTCACTAATGCCTTTCAAGAGGACTCCACTCTCATGGCCTATTCACCTTCCAGAGGCTCCACTTCTTAGTGCCACATTTTAACATATACATTTTGGAAGCATGCAAATATCTAGTCTACTGTACTACTTTGTCTATAATATTTCTACAGCTTTCTCTGTTGATCTCTCTCAATATTCTTCTGTTACCATCCCATTCACTTACTGCATAATAACTAGGAAGCAGTTGTTTTAAAATATAAGTCTGTTGAGAAGTCGAGAAGGGAGGATCACTTGAGGTCAGGAGTTCGAGACCAGCCTGGGAAGCAGGACTCCAACTCTATCAAAAAAAAAAAAAAAAATCAGCCGGGTGTAATGGTATGCACCAATAGTCCCAATTACCTGAGAAGCTGAGGTGGGAAGATGGCTGGAGCCCAGGAGTTTGAGACTGCAGTGAAGCATGATTGCACTAGTGCACTCTAGCTTGGGTGACAGAGTGAGACCCCAACTATTTCTTTTTTAACGTAAGTCTGATTATCCTTCCCAATAGAGTTAAAACTCTGAACATGATCCAGCAGCTCTTCTCTAATCTGGCCTTGGCCAAATCTCTAGCCTCATAATGTGCCCCAATCCTATATACAAAAGAGGCTCCTTCTCCCAACTTGGGATTTTTTATTTAAATGTCACATACTCAACGAGGCTGCCTTTGGCCATCTCACCCAAAGTTGTAGCACTACCCCTCCCAACACAGACCCTAGCTTCCTGGTCATCTTTTTTGCTTTATTTTTTTCCCTGGCTTGTGCTACCTTCTAACGTACTTTACATTTCATTTCTGTATCTTGTTCATTTTCTTTCTTTCCTACCTGAATGTATGCTCCATGGAAGTCAGGGTTTGTTTGTGGGTTTTTAATAATTTTGTCTGTTTTGGTTATTGTTTCATTCTAAGTACCTAGAAGAGTTCCTGGCAGATAGAAAATATTAAAACATATTTGTCAAATGAATATTTGTTGAATAAACTTCCTATTTCATAATCTAGACACTGATAATACATATTTATAAGAAGTATTTCTATGACACTCCTATAGCATATCTATAGGAGATGAGTGTGTTACAGAAAGTTTTGGAAGTAACAGTGTAGGAGAAGGAAGGCAGGAGTAAGTGTTTTCTTCAGTACTCCTCCTTACATCTCCTAAGTTAAATCATATGATTAAAATTTTTGTATTATGCTGTACTTCCTTTTTGCAGTTTTTAATCACAATTATGACTAAGTAACATTTTTATGTATTTTGTGATGATCTGTTTTCCTAACAGATTAAAAGCATTATGAGGTAGGGATCATATTTGTTTAGCCCAGAGCCAGTGGGTGAATAAATAAGGTGCGTCTTTTCAAGCAGCCCTGAATAAAGAGGATGGGAAATTTCAGCCTGGAAAGTAGAAGACTCAGACATTATGTAGTGGGGCTCACGGCATCCTGTTCTTGCCTTACCATCAAGACAGAAAAATTAATGATTAAGGAAAGTGCGAAAATGTTCTCTTTCCCTAAGAAGGCTTCAATACTTGTCTTTTAGAGAAGTCACAGAATTTCCTGCCTTTATGTTTTCCCCCAGCTTGCTAGATTTCCATGTGCTAGGTCTTACTTGAATTAAAAGGGAGGATTTTGCAAGATCAATCCCCAGCTCTGGGTTCTTTTGCGTTTGAGAAGAAACTAAATACTTACAAGCATTTTCACTTATCTCTTTACAAGCTCTTGAGACATTATTGAACAATATTAAGAATCCTGTTTAAGAACTAGTATCAGAAACTGCTCTGATCAAAACAAAGCAGAAGACGTTTCGCATGAATATTAGTCGTTTAGAGGATTTTCTGCTGGTCTTGGGATGGAGGAGGGAGTTTTTCTTTTCTAATTATTCAATTTTTGTTCTAGAATCATGGTAAAAGTGTTTTCATTCCACTGTGCTGAATGCCAGATGGCAGAAACTTATGAAGAAGAAAGTATTTGTGAATAATCATGCAGCCTTTTGATGGCCCACTTTCATAGTAATCAACTCAATTTCTTGCCTTTTCCACCTACCACAACATGGCTGGGATCATGAGTAGGAGCAGTAGCTGCAAGTGAACTCAGCTTTGGTAATCTCCCTTTGTGGGAATTTACCCAGTCCAGGACTGGCTCCAAAGCAAACTGCAGGACACATCTCGGGTGGCTAAAAATGCAAAACAGAGAATGGTGCCTGAGCAATTTTCTCAGCAAGGATTTGCCACCAACTCCTTGAGCACTTTTAGCTAGAGAGGATTCTGCTGACATTTTTCTTTTCACTGTTTTCAGGAGTTTCGAATATTGAAACAGATTTTACTGGGGATAATAGAAAGCAGACTTGGGAAACACTTTTTAAAAGAAAATCTAAATCTGATCTAGCTTTTGATGTGGGTCTAACAATAGGAATATAATGAAACAAGCAAGTGAGATTATACAAGTTGGTTTTGTTGACAGTATCTAAAAACATTTTCACTTCAAACCATTTTCCTTGAATATAATACTTGCCTTTATAAAGTCTAGCGTCTGCCAAATATTTCCCAATAAAAAGTTGGCCTATTATTTACATTATGGTTGCATTTTGATTTTCTGGTCATTGGAAGAATGTTCCATGGACATCTATCATGTAGTCATCTTTGTTATTACAACCACATATTGAAACAAAATGAACAAGAGTCACTGGAACTGTTAGAATAGCCAGACCGCAATGAAAAAGTATGTTCAAGTCGCTCAAACCAAAGAAACGTCTAGATTCAGAAAGAAACACCGTGATGTGGCCGGTCTGACTCCAAGCACTCCCTGTCTACCAACCAATTTAACAATTCTGCAACCCTGTGAAGTGTAGGCATTATTATCAATCCCGTTTTAAAGAAGAGAGAACTGAGGCCCAGTGATCGAGTAACTTGTCCTGGGTTATATTGCTACCTAGTAATGACAGCAACAAGTAAAACAATAATAGCCGGATGTGAAAACAGGAAGCCTCAACTGGAATTCATACACTTAACCACTGCTCTTACTGCCTACCTGTATGACCAGCAACTTACACCAGAAAAACCTCTGCTTGATCATGTTGCTAACAGTAGACATCAGAAAGCCCATTTTTTCTAAGAAAAATTCTAAAAGATGGTGTTATTTCCTTTCTTTATAGCATTCCTCACATTTCTTATCTTGGAAACTAAAGGACACGAAGAATCCTTTGTGGGAGTTGGGTGATCATTTTAAACCTAAATTCCTTCACTTTCTCATTTGTGAAATAAAGTTATTGCAATGATAATGGTTGTGATTCCAGGTGTTCACTGTACGAGTCATTGAGTGTGTGCCTCTGTAGTTGGGAGTGCGAACTGTGTGAGGGAGGGAGATGGGCATGGGCTTGGGTAGGAGGATGAAGAATACAGTTTTCAAAGAAAGAAAAAAAATGAAACTGGATAACTTATTAAAATGACAGTGAAAGCACATTGACATCCCTGGTGAGCAGAGGAACCTTCATGACTAAAGACAGGCTTCAACACTTACAAGTTTTATGTCATATATTTACTAGTGGGAATTGTGCATGACACCCTTGACCATTAGCAAGTGGTTTATATGCATAAATATTTTTTTCACCTCATCAGAGCTACACGTGGAAGTAATTAGATTCTTCTGGTCATAAGGAAATTCTGTTTGAACTCATCACTTAATGCTTTCCCCAAGTGGATTGGCAGAGGTGAATCCGCTTTCTATAGAAAACGAAGGTATCTTGGAGATTGCAGATACTCACGTTCTCTGGAGATATTTAGAAATTCTTTTCATGCGATTCGTAAGATTAATAAATAACAAGAATCCCAATTAAAACAGTAACAGTGTTATTTGGTAGGGTACCTAATGGGCTCCAGGCATATACATCTATATAATCATCCCAAAAAACAGGCAAACAATGATACAATTATTAGCCACAATCAGCAAATAAGAAAAACGAGAGACTTAGAGTGGAAATGGAAGAAAAAGGACTCAAACGCTGGCCTATATGGCTTTTGCTACATACCATGAAATGAAATTCACTCCAGGAACACAAGCTGCTAATTTAAGAGAACAAACCAATATCTTTTTTTTTCCTTTTGTAATACTGAGGTTTTTATTCTCTCATCATCTCCATTTTTTGCCTCCCTTTCCATTATTAATTTAAGAGGATTCCTGACCCCTGACCAAAAATTCTGCAGCAATTAGACCTTGTACCTATTAGATCTAAACCTGAGAGTTTAGAAAAATGCAGCCTCTTGCCCCCACCCAGAGCCACTCAGTCAGAATCTGCATCTTCACCAGATCTCCAGGTGATGCACATGCACATTATAATTGCTGTGTTTTGTAGCTCCCCTTAAGATTAACCTGCCTTCACAATCTAGCCATGCCTGATCCTCTAACCTCTACGTTTTCCCAACATCAACTCATCCCTGTACTGGTGCAAGTCTCTGCTCCTGCCCTAGACTGCTTTTGCAGAAGCGGCCTTCCTCATGCCCTTCCATCTCTCCTGACGTTCCCTACTCCCTTTTACCTCCTCACCAAATCCTGTTTTCCAAGGGCTGCTTTGTGATTTGAAAGAAATCCCAAATTCTTCTGATATGTGTTGCTTTATCACCTATGGTGTCATTTGTTTGATATGGTGTTATTCCCTTGCAGTCTTCCTTGTGAGAACTTTGCATTACAAATATAATTGCCAACTCACCTACAAATTAAAAGACAGCTATGGTCCAAAACACCCAGAGGCACATTTTAAAAACCACAGGTTGAGTTGATCTCTATTGGTCCTTCTGTCTCTTACCATGTAGAATTTTACATTTAAAAACCAGCCACCCTATAACTGTATTGATCACTATCCTCTAAGGCCCTGGGCCTAGTATGTCATAGAAAACAATAGAATTAGATTTGTGTCTTTATGCAGCTGATAATTTAATTAAGAAAAATGTAACTTAGTACATTTGATTTTTGTGTTTCTAAAACCTGTACCACTCTTTTAGATGAATCTTAATTGAGGTCAGCAAGCAAGTCGAAGCAGATCCTGAAAAAGTCAGTGCATTTAGAAAAGTAGTTGAAAGGCGATACCTAGAAGAAGGTAGGAGCAATTAAATTACATTAACTATTTTTTATCATTTTAAGTAATTTAATAGACTTAAAACAGTTCAACTTATTTTTTACCAGTTGCTTGCTTATGAATTAAAGTAGTCAGGTTCAAGTTTGAGAAAAAGTAGGGACAAAGCATCAAGTATTTTGATCATCTTTGTTAAACTATTTCACAATCTTTTTATGAAAAAAATAAAAATAGCAGTAGGACACATGCAAATAGGAAAGGAATAAATTATATGTAATTTACCACTGTTTTTATTTATTTAAGGTTAATTTTTAATTCCCAATAAATTTCACTAGGCTGTTAACTAGTAAAAGTAAAATCTCAAGTTTTGCCCTTGAGTGGACAATTTTACATCAAGTGGGTCCTACCATCTTCCATACCAGTCCAGAAATTCTAAAATCATAGTTTAGATGTCATATTTAGTTGGAATGTATCTGGCAGTAATAGAATATTCTATTACTTATGACTTAAATAATATGAGATTTGTTTCACATAGTAAGATGTCTAGAGTTTCCAGAGTTGGTGAATTCAGAAGCTTAGAAATGTGAGGATTCAAGGGGTGCTTCTCCATAGTTCTCTTGTCCTTGGTTGGCTACAGAGGTCTCAAAACTATGTTCTCACAATGTCCAAAGGCAGGAAGAGTCTGGTGCCTGTACTGAGTCACTGTTTAAGAGTGCAGAAAATGTTGCTGGAAGTCTGTTCAGTAGAGCACATTCATCGTGAGACCACATGACTATGCTCAAAATAATCACTAGCAAGAGGGAGGGAATTTATGTATTTGGGGAACATAATAAATACCAACTCTTCATACTACCTTACTCCCACCCACACTTAGCCTTGGAGGGAGATGCCTGGAATATAGAACTGTCCAACATGAAAATAGCATTGAGGTTTGACTAGAAAAAAAAATGCAGTCTATTGAGTAGGCAAGCAACATAGCCTGCTCCAGATATCACTGAGTAAATGCAACTTTATAGTTAGATGACAACAAATATTTACACGAAAATCTCACAATAGCTCTTACTAAAGAGCATGTTGATGATCTATGTGAGTGAACTGAGGGGCACATGGATTAAATTTCCCCTGAAATATACATGGGTTTAGATTGTGGAGGGATCTTCTTGGGAAAACTTGTTCTGAGTTTTATGAAACTCAAACATTTAAGAAAAAAAAAAGTCTCAGACAGTTGACAACCAAAAACATAGTGAAAGTCACCCACTCGGAATCCAATCCAAAGTGTGGTTTGTTGAAAGTTTTGAAACCCTTGTGGTATGGCCTCTGATGCGTCAGTGACTCTGGCCACCTATAGCTTATTATGATTTAACCAACCTGCAGCATAACCTCAGAAACAGAAAGGCCCAGTTGCAAGAAGAATAAGTGGGCTCCAGTTAATTCATTAATTAACTCATGCATCCACTCATCCATATAACAAAGTTTTTGCACTCTCCTAATACATAGTAGGCACTGTATCATGTGTTGGAGACTCAAAGATGGTAAGTCAGAGTACTTGCTTGAAAAACAGTCAATTATAAGTGACAGCTAATTGCTATGGTAAAGCATGTCCATGTGTAATGGAAGCTGAGAAGGAGGGACTGCGTGTGCCTGCCTTGTGGTTTCAAGTGTACTCTTTCTATTCTAGTATGTTTAAAACTATAATGCAAATACACGAGACTGGATAAAACCCCAAATGCAGGTTTCCAAGACATTTTCCCATTTAATATATGAATTTATATATATGTGAAAGGAAATTCAATCCATATGTTTCTGAATCATTCATACTTAAATCATCATAATTTGTTTTGTAAGAGCTATTAAGGTCCAAGAGACTTTGACGCCTATTTTTTTCTTTTTTTTTTTTTGTCAAAAGGAAGTTGACTGAACCAAGAGAGAATGACCCCTGATAGAAAAGAAGTTAGTGAAGGCCCAACACTATGAATCCATGAAATTCAAATGGCCTATGAGCTTTGCAGACTCTGCAACAAACTCGAACATTTTGACACTGGTGCAATCACATGACTCTTTTCCAGGTTTTGGCACTTCATCAGAATTCCTGCCAGGAGGTATCTGGATTATATGTGCCCAATTACATCTTCTTTGTGTGCTCATATGATGCAACAGTCCAAAGGCTAAAGGAACTGAAATGTTAGTTCAATTCTGAACCATTGATCAGGCCTATTTTGAAAATTGGAAAACTTGTCTTTCCCTGCTTGTAAATGCTGCCCCAAATGCCCCCAAACAACTGTTACAAAGTTTTCTTTGGGATTTAACTAAGATTCCTGGGGATTTAAGATACTGGCTGCCAGATTGTTAAAATGCATTAATGTTTATAGTGATTATGATTACGAGAACTAATAATAAATACTTGCATATACCTGGAACGTAGCCCAAATCCTACTGTTTCACAAGAAAGACTCAGTGTAAAGGCACAGCTCTTCAAAAAGCTGCACACAGGAAAATATGAGACCAGTCTAGACCCACAGGACTGCGGCTACATGCCAGAAACAGGGTAATCAAATTTTCCCCAGACCTCTTCCATTGCTTTAGAAAATTAAAAAAAGAAAAACAGCTATCTTAATCGTATCTTTTCATTGCTACCAATCTGGATAAGCTGACTTTATAAAAATATTGCATTTCTGATTGTACCAGGCACAGTTCAAGTAAAAGAAATAGTTGCAGACAGAAGTGCCTCATAAATGCTACTGTCAGTGAATGACACGATTAATTCCTCTGTGCCTCTATAACCTTAAAGGCTGAATTGCAGCTATCTCATCATCCTTCAGTCTTTCTCAGGATCATTAGCTCAAGTGCTCTAAGCCTTTGCTGGCTAATGAAGCCAAAGTCTGAGACTGGATTTATTGTAGGTCAGTTAGCTCTCTCCTCAACTGCTTGGTCATAACCCAGGATGGAGACACTGGTCCCAAGGAGCCAAGTTCTTTCTAATACTCAGAAGCAATTCCAGGTATATTTACTGTAATCACCAGCCAGTAGCACTACTGTGATGTACAGGGTACAGAATGATCACCACTTTAGTTCCAGAGTTTCTCAGTCTCTCTTGAACTTAAAAATCTTGTAACACTCCTCTACCCAAGTAACAGCAGAAGTTGCTGATTGCTTTGTTCCCCCTACCAAAAAAAATTTTCATACCTTTTGATGATAATCGTAATACTCAGGTATCATTCAGGGGATCAGTTTTCCTTCCACTGGCATAGAAAAGGTTTTCATTGTAAAATGTATCTCACTGGGGAAGATAATCAGAAGAGTGAAAATTACATGAAAATAGGAAAACATATTCTCAGAGTCAACAGAGGGTAAATAACAAATTTATTCTAAAGAAATATTTGCTGTACTTTTGTTTTTTAAAGAGTAACAAGTGAGAAGCTAATGAACTTCTAAGGCTATCCAAGTCTCAGGGGTATTCTGTGTCCCTTTTATAGTACAAAGGGGCAATATATACCCTAGTAATAATACCAGGGACTATATAAGGCAAATATTTACAAACTGTGCTGGATTGTTGAATCCAAAATGTTTCCCTCCTACCTCAGGATTGTGTGTCTACATGAAGTTTAAAAGGCTTTTAAAAAGATAAGGTAGCAGCAAGTGCTTGACAGCCAATGAGGTGGCCACTTGCTTGGTCAATGTGATATGGGCTGATTTACTGATAGCCAATCCACAGCATGAAAAGTGATGAAAGAAACTCAAGCAGAGGGAAAGTGTTGGTGTAGTCCTGAGAAACGCAATCGGCTGAAGCCACAAGTTGAGACACAAAGAACATGGGATATAAAACAAACAAAAAACCTGTACAATTTTACACTCTACTTGCCACTTCTAAACAATTTTTTTAAGTGACCAACTCGTCACTGGACTTGAAGTTATGGAATCCCAGTTAGAGTCAGTGTACCAGGGACAAGTCTCCAAACTTCTCTGATATTCACTTGTCTGTGTTTAATAGTTTACAATATATTTGTTTATGTAGAAAAGTGAATATCAGTTTTAAACTATTTAAACTAAATTAGTTTTAACTATTTATTTATACACAATTTATACACAAACAAATGGAAAAACATCCCATGCTCATGAATAGGAAGAATCAGTATCATTAAAATGGCCACATTTCCCAAAGCAATATACAGATTCAAAGCTATTCCTATCCAACTGCCAATGACATTCTTCACAGAACTAGGAAAAACTGTTTTAAAATTCATATGAAACAAAGAAACAAAAAAAAACCCAAACACATAGCCAAGGCAATCCTAAGAAAAAAGAACAAAGCTAGAAACGTCACATTACCCAACTTCAAACTACACTACAGGGCTACAGTAACCAAAACAGCATGGTACTGGTATAAAAACAGGCACATAGACCAGTGGAAAAGAGTAGAGAGCACAAAAATAAGGCCACACACCTATGAGCATCTGGTCTTCAAAAAAACTGATTAAAACAAGAAGTGGGGAAAATACTCCCTATTCAATAAATGGTACTGGGTAACTGGCTAGCCATATGCAGAAGACTGAAGCTGGAACCCTTCCTCACACCATGGGCAAAAAATAAACTCAAGATGGATTAAAAATTTAAATGTAAAACCTAAAACTATAAAAACGCTGGAAGACAACCTAAGCAATACCATCCTGGATATAAAAATGGACAAAAATTTCATGACAAAGACAACAAAAGCAATCATGACAAAAGCAAAAATTGACAAGTGGTATCCAATTAAACTTAAGAGCTTCTGCACAGCAAAATAAACCATCAACAGAGTAAACAGACAACCCACAGGATGGGAGAAGATATTTTCAAACTATGCATCTGACCAAAGTCTAATATCCAGCATCCATAAGAAACTTAAACAAATTTATAAGAGAATAACAAACAACTTCATTAGAAAGTGAGCAAAAGATATGGACACTTTTCAAAAGAAGACATACATGTGGCCAAGAAGCATATGAAAAAAGCTCGACATCACTGATCATTAGAGGAATAAATCAAAACTGCAATGAGATACCATCTCATACCCATCAGAATGACTATTGTTAAAAACTCAGAAAGTAACAGATGCTGACAAGGTTGAAGAGAAAATGGAACACTTATACACTGTTGGTGGGAGAATAAATTAGTTTAACCATTATGAAAAGCAGTGTGGTGATTCCTCAAAGAACTAAAAGCAGAACTACCATTCAACCCAGCAATGCCATTACTGGGCATATACCCAGAGGACTATAAATCACTCTACCATAAAGACACATGCATGTGCATGTTTATTGTTGCTCTATTTAAATAAACAGCAACCTAAATGCCCATCAGTGACAGATGGGATAAAGGATAAGTGGTATATACACACCTTGGAACACTATGCAGCCATGAAAAAGAATGAGATCACATCTTTTGCAAGAACATAGAAGGAGCTGGAAGCTATTAACTTTAGCAAACTAAAGCAGAAACAGAAAACTGAACACTACATGTTCTCACTTATAAGTGGGAGCTAATGATGAGAACACATGAACACAAAGAAGGAAACACACTGGGGTCTACTTGAGAGTGGAGGTTTGGATGAAGGAGAAGAGCAGAAAAGGTAATTATTGGGTACTGGACTTAATACATGAGTTATGGAATAATCTGTATAACAAACCCTCATGCCATGAGTTTGTTACCTGTATAACAAACTTAAGGTGTACACCCAAACCAAAAATAAAAGTTAAAAAAAAGCTAAAAAACTTCTACATGGCAAAGAAAACAATCAGCAGAATGAAGAGACAATGGAAGAAAATATTTGCAAAACATACATCTGATAAAGGGTTAATATCCACTCTATATAAAGAATTCACACAAGACAATGGCAAGAAAAACAACCCAATTCAAAAAATGGGCAAAGAACCTGAACAGACATTTCCCAAAAGAAGGCACATAACTGGCCAACAAGTATATGAAAAAAATGTTAATATTACCAATCAGCAGGAAAAGACCCATTAAAACCACAATGACGTCTCACTTTACACGTGTTAGAATGCTTATTATTGACTGGTCACCGTGGCTCACCCCTGTAATCCTAGCATTTTGGGAGGCCAAGGCAGGTGGATTACCTGAGGTCAGGAGTTCGAGACCAGGCCAACCAACCTGGTGAAACCCGTCTCTAATAAAAATATTTTAAAAATTAGCTGAGCATGATGGCATGTCCCTGTAGTTTCAGCTACTCAGGAGGCTGAGGGGGGAGAATTGTTTGAGCCTGGGAGGCAGAAGTTGCAGTGAGCCAAGACTATGCCATTACACTCCAGCCAGGGCAACAGAGTGAGACTCTGTCTCAAAAAAAAAAAAGAAGCCAGGCATGGTGGCTCATGTCTGTAATCTCAGCACTTTGGGAGGCTGAGGCAGGTGGATCAAGAAGTCAGGAGTTCAAGACCAGCCTGGCCAAGATGGTGAAACCTCGTCTCTATTAAAAATAAAATTAAAAATATTAATCATGTGTGGTGACGGGTGCCTGTAATCCCAGCTACTTGGGAGGCTAAGGCAGGAGAATCACTTGAACCATGGAGTTGGAGGTTGCAGTGAGCCAAGATCGTGCCACTACACTCCAGCCTGGTGACAGAGCGAGACTCTGTATCAAAAAAATATATTAAAAAATAAATAAAAATAAACTACTTTTCAACAAATGAAAACATATTTATGACACAAAAATTTATGTACATTATCCTCATTTTGTAAGATCTAAAAATCTGTTATTAAAAGAAAAAGCCAAGGAGAAAAAGAAATCCAAAAAGACTAAAATAAAATGCACAAGTTTAATGCTTAAAAATAAATAAACAAATAAATAAATAAAATTGTGGCTATTCCAAAGAAGCTTTACATCCAAACTTGATAATTAGATGGATCAATTATGGGTAAATATTTTGGCATTAAAAAAACTTCTGGTGTCCAGGTTATTGGAAAGAACACTGGAGCACGAGCAAAGAGACTATGATTGTATTCCTGACTCTGTCCCTAATGGTGTACAACTTCACGTAGGTCACTCTTCACCTCTGGGATTCTATTTCCCATCTGGGAAGTGAACATTGGAACTACATGATTCAACTCAGACATTCTATAATAAGAGACCAGATCAGGTTAGGCTTACCATCTGTGAGTTATTGTTTTATATCTTTTCAGGAGATAGGGCAGATTTTACATATCATTCCCCAACTCCATCACTTCCAGCAATTTAAGATTTAATGTAAATTCTGTAAAAACAGTGGAGAACGCTCTACCTGAAGGGCTCATTATCCCCGTCCATCAACAGGTGTCTGGTTTCTCGGGTAATCTCAGCTGACGCTTCCAGACTGTGTCTTTGCCTCTTTGCAGCAATGCCCTTCTGCTTACCTGGAGAAGTCAAGCGAAGACTGTGTTGAATGCTGAAACAGTTGGCTGGGCTAAGACCCAGAAATAGTAGTTGGTACTTAGCTCCTTGCTGCTAAATCTCAATTTAAGAACAGGATAGTTTTCAGCAAGGCTGTAGTCTTCTTTGTTTGTTTGATAATCTTTGTTTAGCATTGGCATATTCACTTCTTTGGGACGTTGTATTAAAAGAGTTTGGTGAACTGGTTTTTATTTCTTTCCCTCTGCTCATTTCAATGATGGTTTTATTAGAAAGGCAATTCTGAACAACACTGGCTGCATTACAAAACTGTGGAAGGCCACCCCTGACTCAGCGGCATGGGCAACCATTTGAGCGCCACCAGCCTTTTTCACCTCCTTAAGCACAGGGGAGGTAAATACGGATATTAACCTTCATCTCTCCCTCAGCGCTGGTAGGGTGCTTTATTTCTGAGCAGAATCTAAATACGTTGGCTGTATATGGTTGTGTCTAACAGAGGATTAGAGGGACTAAAGGTACATTGGGAATTAAGCAAAATGACATTTACACAACAACCATTTATGGCTTAGAGGGATAAAAAACAATAGAAAGAATTCTCAGCACAAGGCTAAGGTTTCCACTGCAGGATTCCCAGGCCCATTAATGAGAATCATGTGGCTAAATCTTGTCACATCTGCTGAGAACTTAGCCTCAAGTGTTCTCGTTTTGTGAATGTGGGGAGCTCCCAAATGGTGGATTGAGCTGCCATGCTCTTTTCTGGGGGCTATATCCTCATCCATGTTCTTTTGTCTCATCCATTGCAGGATGCAGTTTTCCTTTTATCCCACTTTGTTTCCCGCTGGTTATTTGTGGGCCACAAGTGGGAAGGACAAGAGGCAGAGGGAGAAAACAAGTTAATGACAAATATTAGCTTCATCAGATCGGCTGCCACTTGTGTGATGTTGTTTTTCACAGGAAGACCCATTTAAGCTGGGCTTTACATGCTATTACACAAATGAATAGCTATCATTTCCAGGGACTCAACTAGATTCATCCTGAGAATGTAGCTCACATCAGAGTCCTTCATAAAGAGGCATTAAGGAAAGTACAAGGGTGTGGCTCTGGGCACTGAAGAAAGCCACTACCCACCTGTGAGTCTCATTCACAGCCTGGGATGGAGTCCAGAGCTGCCTCCTCTGGCAAGGCTCTGAGGGGGCCCATAGGATGGTATTTATGAAATGGCTTATATTAGTACCATGTACTTTGAAAACAAAGAGCACTACTTAGCTGGTTCTTCTCCCTTGAAGTCTGTATCTCTCATGCTTCTAGTGCCTCATGTTGCACTTCTTACGTGGGCATGCCCCATGTAAGCTTCAGCAGGGAAAGCGCTGCTCAGTAACACAGCAAGCTTCGGAGACCGTAATCATATCAGTAATACTGGGGCTTGGCTCAAAAACAAGCAGAAACTCCCTTCCAGGATCTGAAATGCTTCTCTTTACCACAGGAAGTTCACTGCAGCTTCAGAAGTTACATAGCCAAAGTTGTTCTTTGGTTTGGTTTGGTTGTTAGTATAAGTTAGAGAGATAGACAACGCAACTGCAAAAATACTCTGTGACATAGACCTTATTTTATTTGTTTTAAAATCCATCATTCCAGATATGATTCGTGAAATTCAATTAAGAAATAAAACATCCAATTGCTCCTTCCTTTTTCCCTTAAAATATTTCTCAAATTCGTAATCTATCTCACAAAGTCAAAAAACAAAAAACAAAAACAACGCCCACAGGAAAGAAGCAAGGCTCTAAACAGGAATAAATGATAGGCCAAGACCTAAAAGAAAACTCTGTATACCGTCCAAGGGATACAATGACACTTAGAATTCGCCTGGTGACACTTAGAATTCCCCTGGTGTGTTGAATCTCCAGAGAAAAGTGCCAGATTCCAGAACCATATCTCCAGCATTCTAGAGAGGATTTTCTTTCTTTCTTCTTTCTCTCTCTTTCGTTCTTTCTTTCTTTTTTTATTTTTTCTTTCTTTCTCTCTTTCTTTCTTTATTCCTTCCTTCCTTTCTTTTACTTTCTTTCTTTCCTTCTTTCTCTCTCTTTTCTTTTCTTTCTTTTCATTCACAACTGCTGGTTTACAACATTTTTTTAAAAATTCAACAAAACAAAACAAAATAAGTGGTTCTGTGAAACATTTAATAGGAAGGTCTTTATTTTTTAAAATAAAATACAGACAGAAATTTAAAATATAGTTTCTTAATTTGTGTTTTATTTCAATGGAAGAGAGTTGAAAAAGGAAATGAATTATTGCCTTTAGTTGAAGAATATTTTGAGTATTTTCATTTTTCAGTTTGGTTCATAATAAATATATAAATAATTTAGATCACTTGGCAATGGTATTATATTCTTTAAAAACAAATGCCATGTAGAGCTGGGATATGGAATCTATGGGAGATTTAATTCAGATTTATAGCAGCTTCCCATTGCCTCTTTCTCCCATTTTATCTTTTGTATTGCTTCTCATTACTTCTGTAGTCACTATTCTATGATAAAAATCCTGAAGATATTGCTTTCATGAATAATATAATCATGATCATTATTGATGATCTAGATCCACAGTCCTGAGTGTGGCAAACACCAATGTTCATGGTTGGACACCCCTACCTCTAAATGGCTCTGCCAAGTACTCCTCCTCTAATGACATGGGCCCTTTTTGCAGCTCCCTGAAATCACCACACCTCCTGTACCCACTGCACATGCTCTTCCCTCTGACAAATACACTCATTCTTAATGTTGCATCTAGGAAAATGCTTTCTCTCCTCCAAATTCAGCCCAGCTGTCATGCCTTCGTAAAACTCACCTGACTACCTAAGCAGAATTAGCTATCTGTTATACCATACAACAGTTCCTGTTTTTAATACGATTTATCATTATCTATATGGTTTTATAATATTTTTCTTTGAAATACAAGTTCTTCAGTTTTGGGGGACCTTGACTTCATCTGGTGGTGTCTCTGGCTTGTCACACAGTGGATGCTCAAGAAATCTTTATTGAAATAGTAAATGAATGAATGAATACCAGTATTTTGGAACCCTGAAAACTCAGGGCAGAGTCAAGCCTTTATCATGTTTTCAGTCCTATAGCTAGGCTTCGAAATATTCTTCTAAATCATTAATTTAAATGAATTTTAGTAAGCATAATTGAATTTTAATAAACTTTTTCTGTACCTTTACCTCAAAGAGCCATGGTCATTTTCTGACATGAAAGGAAGGGGACACGTTTTCATTTACTTGAGGTTGTTATTCACTCAGGACCTAGAAGCTGCTATATTCTTATCATGATGACTGCTGGAATAGGCTGTGTACAATATATTAAAGAAGCATTTTCCTAGGCCAGGTTTTGGAAATACAAGGCAATTGGAATGTGGCCCTTTCTAAATATGTGGTATACAGAAGAGCTAATATTTTTTCACTTGTAAGTTAACTAATTAGCATTTACATATAGTAATAACTTTCAGGATTATTTATGAATTTGCACGTAGGTGATTCTTTAAAAGAGAGTCTACTTACCAGGCTTTGGCAGGGAGTGAGGCACCAGTGGCTGGTGCTGGATCCACGAAAGGCCACCACTAAGTGTGCACTTGCTATAGCTGGATGCTTTCTGCAAGTCACAAACTCTACAACAGTTCTCTTCTTTTTGTTTTCCCTTCAGCAAATGATGAGAACAACTTGTAGCATATGGAAGCATTTCCACACTGTGAGTTATTCTGAGGGGGAAAAATGTAATTTGCAAATTCTGTCAAATGAAACAGGCATTTTCAAACGTTACTACGGTGTTCAAACACATCCTTGTGTGTCAGAAGTGTCCTGAAGATGTTTTTTTTAAAAAAATCCTCCAGGGCTGCAAATGAGGATGAAAAATACAAGAAGCTTGTCCTACAGTCATTGTTCCAGACAGACAGGGAGACCTCCTCAGCCGCTGCTTCTGTGGCATCAGCCTCATCACAAAGCTAGCTCAACTATATTCAAATAACCACATGTTGCAAGCAGCTGTCTACCAGTAAGAAAGACTGCAGTAATGACATTTGTAGACAAGATGATACCTAAAGATCAGGACAAAACAAACAACTTCTTGCAAGTGCCTTCACTTCCATGGGCTTGCCTTGTCAAGGCAGGCAGTGAGTGTTTCAATACCGAGGTAAGGAAGCAGTAGCCAGTAGTTCCCGTGGCAGGTTTTCAGGGGGTCTTTAAGCATTTGAATGTGAATGGGTGGCATGGGTAACAGGAAGAATAAAGACTGTTGTTGTGGATGCCAGTGTTAGGGTGAGGCAGACAATGTCATGGAAGAACAGAATCACACAACTTTATAAGAATAAATTCTTAACTCATTTTTTAAAATAGAAGAACAAAACCAGGCAGGGGAGATCCATTATAGGATATATCAGCATGCCAATGGAAGACAGGGTGGAGAGCAGGAAAAAATACCTATGTTTGTTTACGGATAGCAGAATAGACTTAGAGCCATGAGGAGACAGCAGTGAATGAGGAGTCGCACTTGACTGCAGGGCCACAGAAACTTCTCCAGATCTTAAAGGGGCTTGTTTCCCAACAGATTTATGGAAGAAGAAAAAAGCTATCAAAAACAGGTGAAGCCTACTCTTGACATAACAGCTGTCACCTTTTGGAAGCAAGAGGAACGTAATACACGGTAAAAACCGATGAAACTGTATCTATTATCTGAACACCAGAGAGTCCACTGTAGGAGATATTCTTTACTAATAGCCTCAGTAAACAAACTAGTCAGTTTGTCTGTGCATTTGGTTGTTTTAGACTTAAACTATATTTTAATTTATGCAGAAGAAGAAAGGGAAACAAGATTCCATTAATAACTGGCAAGACATTTACTGTGAGTGATATCATGCTGCTAAACAGATTCAAAAGCAGAAATGTAAAGAAAGATGATGTTTGTTTTTGAGTTTTTGCTGTTGTTGTTGATTGCAAGGTAAGAAGTCCATTTAAAAGCTGCCTAAGAAAAGTTATTTCTGTGTAACAAAATTGAGATGATCTCCAGGACTGGACTATATGTGGTCTGGAGTTCTCCTGAGCAAGTGGTTTATATGGATTATTTCAATTAATTCTCACAACAGCCCCATGAGATATGCACGGTATCTTATTCTATTTGACAGTTGAGGAAACTATAGCTTAGGAAGCTAAAAATGACAGAGCTGACAGATAAAGGGGAAGGGAATTCTCATCCAGCCTGCCAGAATCCACCCCAATGTTAGTCCCAGTGAAAGCGAGCCTCTCCATGACACCCCCGTGACCAGCAAAGCCAGCAATGCCCATCACGGGGTCTTTTACTTCTCACCAGTTTAGGGATCCTTCCATTTCTTACAACAGATAAAAGGACTTTGTGTATGCCTAACAATACACCAAACTAAAAATAAGCTAATATATGAAAGGAAATTGATATCTACGTGAACTTTGCCTTTTCAGAAGTTCACTAAGTTTGTATCAAGGAAGCATCAGAAGAAACTGGAAATGATCATGGTTGTTCAGCAAATAAGCCTCATTCGACAAAGTTCCCCATGCCCTAAGTTTTATCCAGGCTGATCTTTAGTTTCTCTTCCTTTTTCCCCTTCGCTTCTTTCTGACATCCAGTGTTTGCTATACCTGCTTGACACAGGGGAGATCACTAAAACCAGGAAACAAAATAACCTTCATTGTGTTACTAGTAATGTGGATTACTTACTTTCTTCACTGTATGTCTGTTTCCCATAATTTGGTTTCGGAGAAATGAGTCCAGCTATATGTATGGCCACTTGTAAAATAATAACATATAAAAGCAAATTCAATAGGTACTTTTTAAGTAGTTTCTGAGTAGAAAAAGTTTTTAGATTTTATGTGCAATAAATAATAATTTACAAATAAACTATCATGTCAAATATACACTGTTTTATTAAAATGAGTGATTGAGTTCAAATTTACAAAATTCTTAATTTCATTCAAAATTTCCCACATTTTAATATTCTCCTGGCTTTTTGTCATAATAAAATTTCTAAGAATTTTTGAATCTTTAATTAGGGTCTGCTGATCTCATGTCTAGTATATCATGTTAGACATTATCTTCTAACATGATTCTTTACTTTATTCTTCTTCAGTCTGGATGTTACCATGTTGGTAAAGTTTCTTTCAATTCTCTAGAATATAAATTATGACATTACTTTGTCAAGTTCCTATAGAACTCTCTCATCTGTCAGTTTCAGTCTCAATGACTCTGCCTATTTTAAAGATTCTACCCTTGCACCTGAAGCAATCCAAAATTTCCTTTTCTAAAACTATTTCAATATACTCCACCATATCAAACCAGTATCCTCACCGTTACCTAATTATGCACAAACACATAAGGAAGACCATGCATATGTGTTATTTTTGGAGTAATTTTCAGATATAGTGGCTCCCTACCTAAGACACATATTTTTCCTTCTCTGCAAATTCTTCTCATCCTTTATTGCCTCGCCAAAGCCTGCTTTCTTCTGGAAATATTTACATATCTTCTACCCATTGTTATCTCCCCTTTTCTGAATTCCTAAGAGTATTAGGAATCTGCACTGATGTTTTCCAGGGGTTGGTTAGCAGGCCAGAGGGTACATTTTTACTGATTCACATTAATTGACAGCTCTGTCCCTTACCTTAAGTTATTACGGTTTCTGTCTCTTGACCCTTTTTCCTTCTCTAGCATTTCATCATTAGAAATGTAGATATATTGTGAAATGTCTTTTGTGAAATTTGGGTGAGAAGCATTAATATATATTTGAATATGTTAATATCATACATATATATCAGTAAGAAATATATTGACATGTCATAATTTTACATTGATTCATGAGTGATAGGCACATCATCTCAAATGTCCTTGAAAACTAAGACTTCCTTTGATGGCCTCCAGAGGGCTGCTGACTGAAAGAGAGCCTTGTCATAAGAGGAAACCATTCTATATTTCTGAGGCAACTTCTGATGGCTCTAAAGGTGACACAGCCTGGATTTTGACTTTCAGAATTTGGGGGAAATTATTCGCCTATATTACTGTTTCTTAAAATAAGAATAATGGTGATAGAATTTAGTAAAGTAATAATACATCTACAAATCCTTTGGGAAACCATTTAGATAAAAATAAGAAAGGAAAATCTAACTAAAATGATGGATTAATTTCAATGTGGTTATCTATTATTTTATAGCTTTGCAGGTTTTACTCTCTGGACAGTCAACAAATATGTATTGATCATGTATGAATATCATGCAGTATTACAGGCACTGGTGTACAGAGAAAAGAAGGAAGCAAAAGCCCTTTTTCTTATATAGTTTCCATTCTAGAGATGAGAGCTACACAGTGAACATGGAAAATAATTACAGTGCATAGTACATCCAAGTGTGGTAAGCACTATAGAAAAAAGGCAGAGAGACGATGCCATTGAGGGTAGATGGTAACAATTTTAAATCAAGTGGGCAGAAAGATCCTACTGAGAAGGTACCATTGAATGATGGCCCCAAATTGCTGAGGAACCAAAATCAGTTAATTCCTGGGAAAAGAGCCTTTAGGTAGAAAAGCAGAAAAAGTCAAAGAAAGTGGTACAGGTGTCTGCTTACCATGAGCAAGAAATGGCAGTGGGACCTGGATGGCTGCAATGGAGGAAACCACAGAGAGAGTAGTTAGAAATGAAAGCAAAAAGGAAAAAGGGCCAGCATGTGAAGGGCCTCAAGCCTTAAGGACACAGCTTTCGCTTGACTGAGGTATTGCACTAGAGAGTTTTCAGCAGAGGAAAGATGCAATCAACTTTAAGTTTTATCAACAGCAATCATCAGGCTACTAAGAATAATAAATTAAAGATCAAATTTAACAAATTAAATTAAAATTTGGAGTACATTGGGCAAAACAGTGGAGGGAAGGGGTTGAGCAAGAAGAGCTAGTAAGGGCTTGAGGAAGAAACGGCTGAGGATTTAACAACTGATTCCATTCCCTAATTATACAAATGAGGATTAGCTTCTCCTCATTCATCTCTAATTGTTATTGTACTAATCAAAATGAGAATTAAATTGCTTAGAACTCTGGATGCTGAAAACATGAGATTGGGTCAGTGTTAGTCTGTTTTTCATTTTTTGTTCTGTCAAGATTGTGATACAGAGTTTCAATATTATTTTTCTCAGTTTCTAATGGAAACATTTTACTTTCAGGTATAAGTTTGGGAGTGATTATGTTGAACATTAACATTTTAAATAAAAAGTACATGATAATTTTTATCTCAGCATGTGGTGGGGGTTATGACAAAGTAACTGAAGATTTGGTATAATAATGGTTTCCTTTGTTAGTGATAGATTTAAAAATTTTGTATCACAGGTTACAAGTTGTTTAAAGTAGGCCAGACGTTTCTCTTTAATGAATGGACCAATTCTTTAAGAAAAATCCATTGAAAATACAATCTCACCAGTCCAGAATTTCTAAGGAGAAGGTTTTGGCAGAATCATTGTTAACCCAGACGTTTAGATACTCTGAAGATGTGGTTTGAGTTACCATTGAGGGTATAAAAGCTGTCAAGTTAGTTCAAGGGCTTATAATGCTAAGTACAGGCATTTTCAGATTCTTTATGACTTGAGGGCTGTGATTCCACCTAATTAATTGTTTTAATTCACTCTCTCTCAGCTCTCCATGAAACCAACAAGGAGGTAGAAAGTTGTCCCAGCAGAGACCGGGAGAATTCATTTACAACCTCCCTTCATCTGAAAGCAATATAAATAGTTACATGAGTGATGGATGGGATTGGAAAACTTTCTGGAGCATCCACACATTCCTTTCAAAAGAGAAAACATAAGACATAATGTGAAGCATACAAGAGGCAGTACCCCCTCCCCGCCATACCTCACAGACACGTAGAAGATCCATCGCACAGACGTGAAGCATTGTTCCACCAAAAAGCACTCAGAAGTGCTCTCATCTGTGAAAGAAATGCTTTCTGAGACTGCTGGTGACAATTCCTTGTCCCTAGCCCACATCCACCAGTACATTTCATCCATTTGGAGATTACAACTGCCACAAATGCATGATGGCAGAATGAGGAAGGGCATAGGCAATGACACACTGCTTCATGAAGTGAGGTCATTCACAGAGTTGCAGATATACAGGAAGAGCCAGAGAGAAGCATACTCAGGAGATTGTAGTCACTTACCCTGTATGGTAAAGATGGACATACTGCACTGCATAAAGGATAGAGGTCTACAATCTACAGTAAAGTGTAAATGAAATGAAAGAATAAACTCCTTTAATCAAAGTGTCAAGGCCAGACTATGGGAGGATAGGACTATTGCTATTTTAGCAGACTCATGTGGACCTCAACTCTACAACTTTTAAGCTGAAGTGAAGCTAGGGAAAAAATAAGCTGCTTAATTAAAAATAAACATCAGATTTACCTTGTACTGTCCACAGTGTTGCCTGCTGGTAGAAGTGCTCTTTTTTAATTGAAATAAAATAAATCCACTAAGTAAAATTAATTTTAAAATTAACTTCTTGATTCGATTTGCCCTCTATTTAGAAAATGATGAAAATAAAAATAAAAGCACTACACATAAAAATACATGGAGTTTTCTGGTGTCCAGGCCAGCAGGCAGGTAAGGAGCTTAGAAGTCACCATTCCAGTTTAGCAAGTAAAAACCTAAACAAATTGAAAAATCAACAACTCATTTTACAATAATCAGAGAAGTGACATCACAGGGAAAACCATTGTCCCTCAGATTAGAGAAACAGACAGATATAGAGAATCACAACACAGACCAGAGCAAAAACCCACATGCAAAACCACCATGGGAACCAGTGCTGGGATAGAGAAACTGGAGCTGTAATTGACAGATAGCCAGAGGCTTGCTTACTGTGGACAAGTCTCAGAGTTAAAAATGCTGTGGGGGACCCAGTCAAAAGGGACCTTCGTGTTTCTGTGAATTTTACCTCCAGAAGCTCTGTGAAGCATTCGCAGTGAAAGTGAGAAAAAAAAAGATCCCTCCTGCTTCTTGCAGGGGAAGGGGGAAAGGAATCCTTTCAAAACACACTAGGGCTTTCTGTTCTCAGCAAGCCCTGTCCTTGGGAGAAACTATTTCACCAGAGCCCAACTCAGGAAGTTTTGTCAGAGCCTAATCTACTTGGAGATACCCAACTTGAGCCCCCTTTAGCCTGTGGAAAAAGAAAAAAGTTCCAGCTTCCTCTAGCCATCCTGTCTCATGCAGTGTTAGAGGATGGGACTGGGGGCTAGGGGTCTGAGAGGCACTGGTGAAGTTCACAGTCCCCAGGACACAGGTTCACCAAAAAAACTGAGGCCTAATCATGTCACTCTAGAATAATTTCCCTCCCCTGACCCCTGACCCCTGACCTGTATATTATTAAAGACTTACACACCTCCATTTCTTTCTTTTACTCAGTATTTCAAATCCACCTTCCAACAAAAAAAAATGACAAGGCATACTAAAAGGCAAAAAAAACACTTTGAAGAGACTGAACAAGGCATGAGAACCAGAGTTAGGGTGATAATGTTGGAGTTATCAGACCAGGAATTTAAAACAATGATGATTAATATGTTAATGAATTTAATTGAAAAGGTAGACAACATAAAATAATAGATAATGGATAGTATAAGTGGAGAGATAGAAATTTGAAGAAGGTATCAAAAAGAAATATTAGAGATTAAAAACTCTTTAACAGGAACAAGGAATACCTTTGATGGGTTACTATTATACTGGATGCAGCTGAGTAAAGAACTTCCGAGTTTGAAGCTATGACAATAAAAACTTCCAAAACTGAAAAGGAAAGAAAAAAAAAAAAAACCAGAACAGAATATCCAAGGATTATGGGACAACTACAAAAAGTGTAACATATGTGTAATGGGGATACCAGAAGGAGGAGAAAGAGAGAAAGAAATAGAAGCAATATTTAAAGCAATAATGACTGAGAATGTCCCCAAATTCATGCCAGACATTAAATCACAGATCTAGGCAGCTCGAAGAGAAGCAAGCAGGGTAAATGCCAAAATAATTAAACCTAGGCATATCGTATTCAAACTTCAGAAAGTCAAAGAAAAAATATTGAAAGAAATCAGAGGGGGGGAAAAATACATCTTACCTATGCAAGGTGAGATAGAGAAGCAAAGATAATAATTACCTCTAACTTCTCCTCAGAAACCATGCAAGCAAGACAATGGTATGACATATATACAGTGTTGAGAAGAGAAAACCCCCACCAAGTTAGATTTCTATATTATTAAAATTATCTTTCAAAAGCGAAGAATAACCAAAGACTTTCTCAGACAAACAAAAATGGAAGAAATTTGTTGTCAGAAGACATATCTTGCAAGAACTTCTTATTAAAAGAAGTTATACAGAAGAAAGAAAAAAAATATGTAGGTCAGATTCTCAGATCTACATAAAGAAAGAAAAAGCATCAGAGAAGGAATCAGTGAAAGTTAAATAAAAACTTAGTTTTATTTTTATTAATTTTTAGTTGGAGGCTTCAATACCCCTTTTTCTTTTTTTTTATTGCATTTTAGGTTTTGGGGTACATGTGAAGAACATACAAAATTGTTGCATAGGTACACATGTGGCAGTGTAATTTGCTGCCTTCCTCCCCTTCACCTATATCTGGCATTTCTCCCCATGCTATCTCCCCGCAACTCCCTACCCCCCACTGTTCCTCCCCCTTCACTGTCCCTCCCCTATTTTCCCCCAACATACCCCAGCGTATAGTGCTCCCCTCCCTGTGTCCATGTGTTCTCATTGTTCAACACCCGCCTATGAGTGAGAA
>PVKP010012497.1:0-58158 GCA_004027715.1 Plecturocebus donacophilus
TGGGTGGATCACCTGAGGTCAGGAGTTCAAGACCAGCCTGGCTATCATGGTGAAACCCTATCTTAAAAAAAATAAAAATAAAAAAAAGAAAACCCAACATCAGAGAGGTCAAGATGGTAGGAGGCCCAGGACCCAGTAGGTGCTCCCTACCCCCGACCCCGGGGCACTGTCAGGGGACTGGAGGCACATTTGAAGGGCCCTGGCAGGGCGGCAGGATGCTGCTCACCTGCGCTCAAGCTCCCGGCGCACCCGCGCGCCATCCTGCACCGCGTCCTCCTGCTCTTCCTCCAGCCGGTCCCGCTGGCGCCGCAGCTCCTCCTGGGCGGCCTGCAGCTTCTCCCGCTCCTGCCGAAGCTCCTCAGCCTGCTCCTGGGCCACCTGCAGGCTGTGGGCCAGGTTGCTCTTCTCCCTTCAGGACAAGGGGGGGAGCAGAGGGGATGCTGGGGCTGCTCTCTCCAGGGAAGGTTGCTCTCCCAGTCATGAGCTACATCCTCCCATCTTCCAAGGCACCTGCCTCCAGGAAGCCTTCCCTGACCCTGCCCATGGCTGACTCATTTCACTCACACCCTCTAGCAGCAGAATCTGGCCTTCCTTCTCCCCAGCTCACTCACCGGGAAGCCCAGTGGAATGGATGGAGGTGCTGGCATTATTTCCAAGCACCCTGCCAGGTAGAAGAGGCCAGGCTAGGCTCCTGGGACACATGGGTAAGTGTGCCACCGGCTCTGCTAGGCCATGCAACCAGGAAATGCCCCCTACAACACCCCATGCCCCTCAATTCTGGGAAGCCCAACAGAGCTGAGTCTGCAGATCCCACAGCTTCCTGCTACACAGGCACATGGTGGCCATGGATGGGAGGGAGGAGGAGGCAACAGCTGGGACCCCAAAGGCCTGCCGTAAGCTGCCGCTTTCCCCACTGGCGGTAGGTGTGAAAAATCTTCACGGGGTGATTTTTTTTTTTAGATGGAGTCTCCCTCTGTCACCTGGCACGATCTCGGTTTGCTGCAACCTTCATCTGCAGGGTTCAAACGATTCTCCCGCCTCAGCCTCCTGAGTAGCTGGGATTACAGGCGTCCACCACCATGCCCAGCTAGCTTTTGCATTTTTAGTTAGAGACAGGGTTTCACCATGTTGGCCAGACTGGTCTCAAACTCCTGAATTCAAGTGATCCACCTGCCTTGGCCTCCCAAAGTGCTGGGATTAGAGGCATGAGCCACCATGTCCAGCCAACAACATGCTATTAAGTAAAAATAGCAGAATACAAAATGGGATAGTCACTGAACACAACTACTTAAAAAGACCTTTTCCTAAGCCAGGGGTGGTGGCTCATGCCTGTAATCCCAGCACTTTGGGAAGACAAGGCAGGCAGATTACCTGAGGTTGGGAGCTCGAGACCAGTCTGACCAATATGGAGAAATCCCATCTCTACTATAAATACAAAATTAGCCGGGTGTGGTGGCACATGCCTGCAATCCCAGCTACTTGGGTGGCTGAGGCAGGATAATCGCTTGAACCCAGTAGGCAGAGGTTGCGGCAAGCTGAGATCACACCACTGCACTCCAGCCTGGGTAATGAGAGTGAAATTCCGTCTCAAAAAATACAAAAATTAGCTGGCCGTGGTGGCGGGTACCTGTAATCGCAACTACCAGGGAGGCTGAGGCAGGAGAATTGCTTGAACCCAAGAGGCAGAGGTTGCAGTGAGCCAAGATCATGCCATAGCACTCCAGCCTGGGTAACAAGACTGAAACTTCATCTAAAAAAAAAAAGAAGTGGAGGACAATTTCTTGTCTTAAAAATCTTGAGTGTCTGGCCAGATGGCTCACACCTATAATCCCAGCATTTTAGGAGGCTGAGGCGGGAGGATCATTTGAGCTCAGGAGTTAGAGATCAGCCTGGGCAACACGGTGAAACTCCATCTCTACAAGAAACAGGAAAATTAGCCAGGCGTGGTGGTGTGTGCCTGTAGTCCCAGCTACTCAGGAGGCTGAGGCGGGAGGATCGCTTAAGCCTAGGAGGTGGAGGTTACAGTGAACTGAGGTTGCACCCCCCTAGCAGCTGGGACTACAGGTGCCCGCCACCACATCCAGCTAATTTTTGTATTTTTAGTAGAGACGGGGTTTTACCATATTGGCCAGGTTGTCTCAAACTCCTGACCTCGTGATCCACCCACTTTGGCCTCCCAAAGTGCTGGGATAACAGGCGTGAGCCACCGCACCCCACTTTTTTTTTTTTTTGAGATGAAGTCTTGCTGTGTCACCCAGCCTGGAGTTCAGTGGTGCCATTGTGGCTCATTGCAATCTCCACCTCCCGGGTTCCAGTGATTCTCCCACCTCAGCCTCCCAAGTAGCTGGGATTACAGGCACATGCCACCACACTCGGCTAATTTTTGTAATTTTAGTAAAGACAGGGTTTCACCACGTTGCCCAGGCTGATCTTGAACTCCTGACCTCAAGTGATTCACCCACCTTGGCCTCCCAAAGTGCTAGGATTACAGGCATGAGCCACAGTGCCCAGCCTGAATTTTCACTCAAAAAAATTTTTTTTTAGATTTTAATACAGCCAGGCACGGTGGCCTATGCCTGTAATCCCAACACTTTGGGATTAGGGCTAAAGTGGGAGGATCGTTTGAAGCCAGGAGTTCAAGCCCAGCATGGGCAACATAGTGAGACCACCATCTCTACAAAAAACTTTAAAATGTTGGGGTTTGTCTGGCATCCTGGGGGCTGAGATCAGAGTTGCCCAGGAATCCAGAGAGGTGAGGGATCAGAGGGTGGTGAGGGCACAGAGGAAGGGAGGGAAAACCTAACTCTCGGGCTTCAGTCCCATATCCTTCCCCAGGCCAGGCCCAGGCCCTGGCCCCCAACTAGTGGCAGTTGGGAGGTAGAGGTGGGAGGATCGCTTGAGTCTGGGAGTTCCAGGCTACAGTGAGCTGTGATGGAGCCACTGAGCTCCAGCCAGGGCAACAGAGCGAGAGTGTGACTCAAAACAAAACAAAACAAAAATGAACAATAAAAAATAAATGTTATTGGGCACATGAAGCTAGTGGCGACCATATTAGCGCAGAGATATACGCATAAGGCTCGACTGGCGTTACGCCCAGACACTGATTTATTCTTCCGCATCCCCAGCTCAGACCTCCCCAGCACCTGCTCAGGAGCTCATTGGCGCCCCGCAGCCGCTGCACCTCGCGCTGGGCGTCCTCGTGGGCCTGCATGGCGCCGTCGGTCTTGCCGCGCAGGCGCTGTAGCTGTTCCTCTAGGGCGCGCCGCTCCCCCTCGGTGTCACTAAGCTGCTTCCGCAGGGTGCCCAGCAGGTCCTGACTTGCTTCATAGCGCCCACGCATGTCCTGGGGTGTGGAGATCACAGGGTCTAGGGGAGCCCTGGGAGCCTCCAGAGCCCACCTATTCTCTTTTGGTTCTAGGGATACTCACGCCTACGCTAGGCGGGGTCCAGGGCCTGGGCCTGGCCTGGGGCAGGATAGAACCCTAGGCCTGAGAGCCAGGCTTCCACTCCCCTAGTCTGTGCACTCACCACCCTCTGAGCCCTCACCTCCCTGGGGTCCCAGACAACTCCGATGCCAGACAAACCCCCAAGCACACTAGTGTCCTTGGCTCTGACCCCAGCCCAGGGCTCTCAGGCTCCTCCCCCTTGCATCCTGGCTCCACCCTCAGTCTCCTCCCTACCCTGGCTCCGCCCCTAGTTCCCAAGCTCCTCTCATCCTTGGCTCTGATTCCCCTTGCTAGACTTTTTCCCAGGGTCCTGGCTTTGTATGACCAGGGACCTGTCTCCCCTCTACCAGGACCCTAACACTGCTCCTCCCTCCACCAGCTGCCCAAACACCTACCCCCAGCTGCCCACGCACCCCCTCTTCTGGGCTGGGATTTGCCGCAGAGCTCTCGGCCGCCTCCTTGGGGGTCCTGACACCCTTAGTCACTACTTCTGCAGGCTCTGGCTGCACCCCAGGGCACTCAGACTCCTCCCCCGGACCCCGGCCCCAGACCCGCCCCCGCCTCCGCCCCAACCCGGAGTGCGCGAGCCCCTTCCCCAGGGCCTCTGGCTGCGCCCTGAACGCTCAAGCCCCTTCCCACCTGGACCTGCAGCTGGCGCTTGTGCAGAGCGGAGTGGATCAGGGCGAGCGTGGAGGAGTCTGAGAAGGCCGGGGACGGGCCTCGGCGGGGCGAACGGCCGCGGCCCGGCGAGGAGCGCCGCGGTGGTGACGGGGTCCGCTGCCCCGAGAGCCCCCGCAGGCTGCCATCGGACGCATCCGCGGTACGCTCGGAGCCGCTCAGCTGGACGCCGCTCTCAGCGTCTGACAGGACGGCCTGAGGGTAGGAGGCGGGGAGCCGCAGGGTAGGAACCGCGGGGTTAGCTGGGCAACGACGCCCAGGCAAGGCTGGGGGCCGCCTCATCCCAAATGCTCCCTCCTACAAGAAGCCTTCCTGATTTCACCTCCTTCACTAGCTCAGTCCTCAGCTTGCCACTGAGGCCTCCCATTTATTGCGAAGACATCATTTGGCGTTGCTCACAGGTGGGCCGGAAAAGTGCCTTCCCTCTGAAACTGGGGGCTTCCCAGGGCAGAGGCGGGGTGACCTAGGAAGGGTGCTGAGCAGCTACAGCCTGGGTCCCAGGTCCCCACCCATTTGCAGTTCAGTCCTGAACTGCCAGGCCCGGGACTGCCTGGCAGGACACTGTCTTCCCGCCTCTCTGGGCTCACACCTGTGCCAGGTCCCTTAGGGTCTGCTGCAGCCCCTCTCCATCCTCTGTCTCCAGGGCCGCCTGCTCCTGTAGCCGCAGGGATTCCTGGAGTGTGGGGAGGGAGACGAAGGGTGGTCGGGGTTCTGCCTTAGTCTGAAACCTCCCCTTCCCCTTGCTCCCTGGCCGGCCACTGACCAGGTGGCCTCTGAAGCCATGCCCATAGGCCAGCCACCTGGTAGACCCCACAGCAGGCCCAAGGCCCTCACTGAACAGACCAGGCCCAGAGAAGAGCTGTGTCCTGCCCCAGGTCACACAGACTATTGGAGGAGAGCCGGTCCTAGAACCCAGGCCAGGCCCCACACAGAGGGGTGACCAAGCCAGGCCATACCCTGGAGGAGTGAGTGTCCCACGGGTGGGAGGACAGCTGGCTTGCCAGAGGCAGCATCTGGACCTGGAGAGCACAGGCAGGAGTTCAAGTCCCAGCTCTCCCGCTTACTGCCTCTCAGACTGGACAAGCATGTCCTCTCTTGGGCCTTAGCTTCCCCCTCTGTGCCATGAGGATTATGCTGCAGGGCTGCTGAGAGGATGAAATGGGATGGAGGAGGTGAGTGTGCTTTTTTTTTTTTGAGACAGAGTTTTGATCTGTCGCCCAGGCTGGAGTGCAGTGGCACAATCTCGGCTCACTGCAACTTCTGCCTCCCAGGTTCAAGCGATTCTCCTGCCTCAGCCTCCTGAGTAGCTGGGATTACAGGCATGCATCACCACACCTGACTAATTTTTATATTTTTAGTAGAGACAGCGTTTCACCATGTTGGCCAGGCTGATCTCGAACTCCTGACCTTGTGATCCACCCACCTTGGCCTCCCAAAGTGCTGGGATTACAGGTGTGAGCCACCACACCCAGCGGAGGTGAGTGGGATGCTGGGGGTGGCCCAAGCGGCCCAGCCCTAAGCCTGTGTCCATGGAGCTGGCCCGTCCCCCATCCCACCCTGCCACCTCTCAGGGGCAGCTGCATCTCACCAGTGCCTCAAGCTTCTCGGTGAGGTCCTTGTTGACCTGATCCTTCTCCAGATTCTGCTTCTGAAGACGCTCCACTGCCAGGGCCAGCTCTGTCACTCTGAAGTTGGGGGAGCAACAGAGGTGAATGGGGACCACCCCTGCCTCTCAAATCCCCCAGATCTGTCCACCATGCTTCTCCAAACCTGAGGCAGGGACCCTAACATCCACCTCCCTGGCTGTGTGACCTTAGGCAAGTCCTGTCTCCTCTCCAGGCCTCACACTTCTCATCTGTGAAATGGGAATGAGGTTCCCACCAGCTTTATTTCATGGGAAAGCACTTGAAGACTTGTCCAGGTGGCAGGAGTAATGGGCACAAGTTCTTTTTTTTTTTTTTTTTGAGACGGAGTCCCGTTCTGCCATCCAGGCTGGAGTGCAGTGACATGATCTCAGCTCACTGCAACCTCTGCATCCTGGGTTCAAGCAAGTCTCCTGCCTCAACCTCCCTCATAGCTAGGATTATAGGCACGCACCATCACACCTGGCTAATTTTGTATTTTTAGTAGAGATAGGTTTTACCTGTTGCCCATGCTGGTCTCGAGCTCCTGACCTCAGGTGATCCACTCACCTCAGCCTCCCAAAGTGCTGGGATTACAGGTGTGAGCCACTGCACCCTGCTACAAGCTCTGTTATCAGAGGCTAAGCTATTTATAATATACACTGGGCAAGTGCCTTTGGAACCTCAGTGGGGTCCCTGGGAAGACTAGCTGAGCTCACAGAGGAAAGCCCTGCCCCTGGTGAACACATGCTTCCTTCTTCCCAGGTCTCCAGTTTTATCTTCTCAGGGGAGCCTGCCTCGAGTGGCACCCACCAGGCACCCACCTGGCATTGAGGTCAGCCTTGTCCAGCTCGCTTTGCATCTGCTGCTGGGCCAGGTCCTTCTCACGGAGCACGTTGTCCCGTAGCTGCTCCTCCAGCTGGGCCTGCAGCAGGGCCTGCTTCTCCAGGGCTGCTTCGGCCCGGCTCTCCGCCAGCCGCAGCCCCGTGCTCAGTCCCAGGCCCGCCTCCTGGGCAGCTCGTGATGTCCGGGCCAGCTCCCCTCCCAACTGCAGCAGGTCCCTTGGGGAGAGAGCACAGGATGAGGATGGAATGGGTCTAGCTCTCAACTGCAAATTAAAACTACACTGGGGCCAGGTGTGGTGGCTCACACCTATAATCCCAGCACTTTGGGAGGCCAAGGGAGGCAGATCACCTGAGTCAGGAGTTTGAGACCAGTCTGGCCAACATGGCGAAACCCCATCTCTACTAAAAATACAAAAAATTAGCCATGCGTGGTGGCACACTCCTGTAGTCCCAGCTACTCGGGAGGCTGAGGCAGGAGAATTGCTTGAAGCCAGGAGGTGGAGGTTGCAGTGAGCCAAGATCATGCCACTGCACTCCAGTCTGGGTGACACAGTGAGACTGTGTCTCAAAATAATAAATAATAAAAATAAAAGTACACTAGGCTAGGTGCAATGGCATATACCTGCAGTCCCAGCTATGTGGAAAACTGAGGCAGGATTGCTTGAGCCCAGGAGTTTGAGGCCAGCCTGGGAAACACAATGAGACTGCATCTCAAAAATAAAACAGGAATAAAAAGAAAAAAAAACCCTATACTGGGATGCCATTTGTCCACTCTCAGACTGGGGGAAAAAACGGTGACATAATGCACAGGGAGGGGCTCTGGGGTAACAGCTGGTGGGAGGGTAAGTACGACCTCAACGGAGGGCACTCAGGAAGAACTCCAAAAACAATGCGTGCATAGGACCTTTCCCACCAGCTCCTCCTCTGAGAAGGTATCCTACAGACAGGCATACCCCAGCACAGAGGACATGACCTGTGGACAAGGAGATTCACTGCAGCATTGCTCATGTAAAACATCATGGGGACAACCTAAATGTCTATGAAAAGGGGACTGCTATTAAGTACATGATGGTATATCCATTCAGTGGAAACCTCTGTGGCCAAGAAAAACCAGTGGAGAAGTTCTTCCTGGCCCGAAACAGAGCCACCTCCCAGTTAGAACTATTAGGTGAAGAAAGAATCTTCAAGAACTGTGAAGATGAATTTTACCAGGCATATATACAAAAAACTGTGTGTGTGTGTGTGTGTGTGTGTGTGTGTGATCTGCTTTATTTGCTTGTATAAAATAACTCTGGAAGGTCACTTAAGAAACTGATAGGCCAGCGGGCGCAGTGGCTGACACTTGTAATCCCAGAACTTTGGGAGGCCAAGGTGGGAGGATCACAAAGTCAGGAGTTCAAGACCAGCCTGGCCAATATAGTGAAACCCCATCTCCCCTAAAAATAGAAAAAAATTTAGCTGAGCATGGTGGTGCATGCCTGTAATCCCAGCTACTCGGTAGGCTGAGGCAGGAGAATTGCTTGAACCTGGGAGGTGGAGGTTGCAGTGAGCTGAGATTGCACTCCAGCCTGGGCAACAGAGTGAGACTCCATCTCAAAAAAATAATAATAATAATAAAAGAAACGGATAGGCCAGGCGCTATGGCTCACACCAGTAAAGCCAGTACTTTGAGAAGGCGAAGCGGACAGATCACCCGAGGTCAGGAGTTCAAGACCAGCCTGGCCAATATGGCGAAACCCTGTCTCTACTAAAAATATAAAAATTAGCTCGGCGTGTTGGCTCATGACTGTAATTCCAGCTACTTAGAAGGCAGAGGTAGGAGAATCGCTTGTACCCGGGAGGTGGAGGTTGCGGTAAGCCAAGATCACACAACTGCACTCCAGCCTGGGAGACAGCGAGACTCCATACCTAAAAGAAAATGATAATGTTTCTCATGGTAACTTGGTGGCAAAAAAAAAAAAAAAAAGAAAAAAGAAAAAAGAAATTGTATATATATATATGTGTATATAAATATATGTGTATATATATATATATGTGTATGTGTGTATATCTATCTATCATCTCTCTCTCTATATATATATATAAAAGACGCTGATAATCCTGCTTGCCTCCAAGGAGGGAAGGGGAATGTGTGGGGTCAGAGGTGAGAGAGAGGCATGCACACCATGCCCAGCTCATTTTTTGTATTTTTAGTAGACAGAGTTTCACCATGTGTGTGCCACCACACTGGGTGACAATAGAAAGACTCCATCTCAGAAAAAAAAGAAAAAGCTAAGGCAAGACTATTTGTGACTTTTTTTTTTTGAGACAGAGTCTCACTGTCACCCAGGCTGCAGTACAGTGGCGTGATCTCGGCTCACTGCAACCTCCGCCTCCCAGATTCAAGTGAGTCTTGTGCCTCAGTCTCCCAAGTAGCTGGGATTACAGGCATGTGTCACCACACCTGGATAATTTTTGTATTTTTAGTAGAGATGGGGATTTCACCATGTTCGTTAGGCTAGTCTCGAACTCCTGACCTCAGGTGATCCACCTACCTCGGCCTCCCAAAGTGCTGAGATTACAGGCGTGAGCCACTGCACCTAGCCTTAACCTCTCTTTAAAATGAGGAGAATGGCCGGACTCGGTGGCTCATGCCTGTAATCCCAGCACTTTGGGAGGCTGAGGCAGGCGGATCACAAGGTCAAGAGATTGAGACCATCTTGACCAACATGGTGAAAGCCCGTCTCTACTAAAAATACAAAAATTAGTTGGGCATGGTGGCGCGAGCCTGTAGTCCCAGCTACTCAGGAGTCTGAAGCAGGAGAATCACTTGAACCCGGGAGGCGGAGGTTGCAGTGAGCCAAGATAGCGTCACTACACTCCAGCTTCATGACAGAGCAAGACTCTTATCTCAAAAAAAAAAGAGGAGAATGATAGCTCCTACCGCATGCAGTTACAGACGTGAGCCACCGTACCTGGCCTGTGACAATTATGAGACATATGGAAAATTTGGACACTGGCTATTTGATGATATTAAGAAAAGATTATTAAACCAGGTGCAGTTGCTCCTATCCTACAATCCCAGCACTTTGGGAGGCCAAGGCAGGAGGATCACTTGGGCTCAGGAGTTCAAGACCAGACTGAGCAACAAAGTGAGACCTAGACTCTATAAGAAATAAAAAATTAGCAAGCCTGGTGGCATACACCTGTGGTCCCAACTGCACAGGACCTGAGGTAGGAGGATCGCTTGAGACCAGGAGGTCGAGGCTGTAGTAAGCCATAAAGAAAAGATTACTAACTAGAATGTTGTTAATATACCAAATGAAACACCTTGGCCTCCTGCCCTGGGGCTCTCTCTGCAGCCTCCCCAACACTGTTGTTGAGCTGACAGCTCACACCGATCAGACACTCCTGCTCAAGGATCAGGCAGGCCCCAGCTCCCCGCTGAGGCAGGCTCTCCCTTCCCTGCAGCGGCTCTTCATTGCAACCCCTCCGGCTGCCATGGGCGCCCACCTCCATGCCTTTGCTCAAGTCATTGCTTCTGCTTAGTGCGCTTGCTGCTCTGCTTCAACCCTATCCATCCCTTGAGGCTCTGTACAACTTCCATCTCCTCCACGAGGAGATGTTTCTGATCTCCTCATCCCTCCCATCCTCCTGAGCCTCCAGGACTTGTCCCACTTACATATCACTGACAACTTGCTTCCTCTGTCTAGAATTTGGGGGATCTATGTCTTTTCATCACTAGATCTTTTCATCACTATGGCTTTTCGTCACTAATGAGGCCCGTGGTAGCAAAGCTGAATATGCCAGTGGATTAAAATCAGGCACTTCAAACTCTGACTCAGCTTTATGTACTACTGTGTGACCTCAGGAAGATCACTCAACCTTTCTGTGCCTCAATGTCCTCATCTGTAAAATGGGGATGATCACAGTTCCTACTTCACAGCGTCGCTGTGAATATTAGTTGAAATGAAATATACAAAGAGGCTAGCTCAGAGTAAACATCTCCCAAATGCTGACTGCCACGATTGTGGTAATGGTTAATTATTACAAGTTGCCTCTGTCTTCACAGGCCCTTGTATGCATAGTAGGTGCTTTGAGTTGAGCTGGATGCAAAGAGCAGGGCTGGCTCTCAGCTGCTGCCCCATTCCCGGCCAGGCCTCACCTCTCGGTGGACATCTTCACCTCGCTGACCAGCCGCCGGAACCCCACCACCTTCCTCCAGAGGAGGAGCAGGCGACTGTGCTCGTTGCTGAAGTAGGCGTTGAAGGACTGGAGGGAAGACACGGCGAGGGAGGGGTTGGGATGAGAGCGAGTTTACTCCCTCCCCCAGTTTCCCCCACCTCTGACCATCCCGGGAGGCACCATCACTCAGGGAGTGGGTCTTCCTGCCTGTGCACAGAGCTGTGTCGCAGCGGCCACGCTCAGCCTCCCAAGCCTCATGGCTCCCTCCTGCACAGAGACCTAGGTTTCAAGTCCTCTCTTGGCTGCAAGAGGCAGCAAGGAAGGGCAAAGGTGCAGGGGACCTAGCTTTGCATCCCAGCTGCCAGTTGCATGACTGTGGGCAAGTTACTTAACCTCTATTTATTTATTTTTGAGACAGAGTCTTGCTCTGTTGCCCAGGCTGGAGTCCAGTGGCATGATCTCTCAGCCTCCCGAGTAACTAGGATTACAGGCGTGCACCACCATGCCTGACTAATTTTTGTATTTTTAGTAAAGATGGGGTTTCACCATGTTGGTCAGGCTGGTCTCAAACTCCTGACCTCAGGTGATCAGCTCACCTCAGCCTCCCAAAGTGCTGGGATTACAGGAGGGAGCCACCACACCTGGCCTTAACCTCTCTTTAAAATGAGGAGAATAGGCCAGGTGTGGTGGCTCCTATCTGTAATCCCAGCACTTTGGGAGTCCGAGGCAGGTGGATCATGAGGTCAGGAGTTTGAGACCAGATTGGTCAACATGGTGAAACCCCATTGCTACTAAAAATACAAAAATTAGCCAGGCATAGTGGTGAGCACCTATAGATCCAGCTACTTGGGAGGCTGAGGCAGGAGAATCGCTTGAGCCTGGGAGGCAGTGGTTGTAGTGAGCCAAGATTGCGTCATTGCACTCCAGCCTGGGCGACAGAGCGAGACTCTGTCTCAAAAAAATAAAATAAAATAAGGAGAATGATAGCACCTACTACATGCAGTTATCATGAGGAATAAAGGTAAATGCACACAATGCACATGGTACATGCTACACATTGATAAAGACCAGCTATTGTGATGACAGCTATTAACTTCTGCTAACATGCTACCATGGACAGTGCTCCCTCTCCCTCTCCAGGCTTCTGAGTGCTCCCTCCTCTGCAGGGCCCCTTCCCCTTGGGTCAAGCTGGCCTCCCCGCACCCCCATGCCCACCTCCTCCTCGCGCCTCCATGCGGTCTCCCGCTGTTCCAGCTCCTTGCAGCTGCGTTTCCAGTCATTGGTCACCTTTCGTATGTCCTCACTCAGAGCCTGGTTGGCTGAGCCTGCCTGGTCCAGCTGCTCTCGGAGCATGGCATTCACCTGGGCCAGGCTGGCACTCCTGAATGGGGCACAGGGGATCAGTAAGCAGTCGCCGGGGTTTTGGTGGGGCCATCCTGCCAGCCCTGGCCCTCCTTGCTGCACCCTCACCTCTGCTGCTCCTCCTCCAGCCGGATGAGGGCGCTCTCCAGGTCTTGGCTGTGCTCTGTTTCCTGGGTGAGAGGGAGGTTAAAGCATCAGGCTGGGCAGGTGGAGGGCAGGGTCTGCCGCTGGCCCACCCTGGCACCCACCCTCAGCCGCTGCTGCTCCAGCTCTCCGGATCTCTCCAGCAGCTGCTGCTCCAGCTCCGAGCACCTCTTCTTGTATTGGAGAATCTGGGGATGGGGGAGCTGATGAGCCCCAGGGGTGGGGGCAGGGCAAGTTGAGCATGTGGAAGGGCAGGAGCAGAGTGGGTGGCCCTGACCTTGGCCTGCAGCCGCTGCACAAGCTGGGCTTGCCGCTGCTGGCCCTCCTGGTAGGCCTGCAGCTTGCGCCGGTAGGAGGCCTGCTCCTCCTGCAGCTGCCTCCGCAACTCCACGCTCTGCCGTACCAGCCCCCTGGGCTCCTGTGTCTCCAGCTCCCCAGACTCCAGCCGCACAGCCTGCTCCAGCTGCAGGGAAGGACCATGGTGAGGGTCCTGGGCCTCCCGGGAAGGCAGGCTCAGGCCTCTGTAGGGGACGCCAGGCTGGGGCCAGACCCACAATGCCTTGTAGGCTAACAGCCTGGCACCCTGGGGAACAGGGCACAAGTGGGCAAGCCCAGGTACAGTGCACGTGTGCATGGGGTGATGCAGCCCTGCACAGACACGCAGATGGGGCATGCATGGACACAAGCAGGTGAGCCCACAAACCCAAACCATGCATGCAAAGCTCAAAGGTGTACCTGGGGTCAACTCCGGGGCCTCAGTACACCGCAGGCTCTCCTTCAGAACACTGAGCCCTGTCGTGGTTTCTGTTTATTACATTGATGCCCCACCCCACCCCCATCCCAATGTGAGCTCAGGGAAGCCTGGATTTTTTGTTCCTCATTGCATCTTAGTACTAGAATGGTGGCTGTGGTATGGCATGGCTCATGCTCTGTAAGTATTTGTTGAGATGGTAAATTAATGGCATGAGCTCATGGGAGTACATTCAAAACAGAGGTGTCAATCTGGCTATGCATATCTGAGCTTAAAGATATATACACACACATAACACATACAGGCAACCTCAAACATCCCCAGGGGAACACAGATGAACCCCCTCATATCCACAGCATTAAGATTTGTAAGAACTGTACACAGATGTTCCCCTATACAGCGCCTGCATATTAAGCCCCCTTCTGGCTGGGCACTGTGGCTCATGCCTATAATCTCAGCACTTTGGGACGCCAAGGTGGGTGGATCACTTGAGGTCAGGGGTTCGAGACCAGCCTTGCCAACATGGTGAAACCTTGTCTCTACTAAAAATACAAAAATTAGGCTGGGCACGGTGGCTCACATCTGTAATCCCAGCACTTTGGGAGGCCAAGGTGGGTAGATCACAGGGTCCAGAGATTGAGACCATCATGGCCAACATGGTGAAACCCCATCTCTGCTAAAAATACAAAAATTTTTCCACAGAAACTGAATAATCAGATTAAAAGAAAAAAAATACAAAAATTAGCTGGGGGCTTGGTGGTGACCACCTGTAATCCCAGCTACTTGGGAGGCTGAGGCAGGAAAAGCCCTTGAACCAGGGAGTCGGAGTTTGCAGTGAGCCAAGATCGCCCCATGGCACTCCAGCCTGGTTGACAGGGTGAGACTCTGTCTCAAAAAAAAAAAAATTAGTCAGGTGCGGTGGCACGTACCTGAAATCCCAGTTACTCTGGAGGCTGAGGCAGGAGAATCGCTTGAACCTGGGAGGTGGAGGTTGCAGTGAGCCAAGATCACGCCACTGCACTCCAGCCTGGGTGACAGAGCAAGACTCCGTCTTTAAAAAAGAAAAAAGGCCCCCTCCGTCCTCACCTCACCAAAGCCTCTGCTGCTGCTGCCCTTTCTCCACCCCCACGCAGCTTGTAGCCCCTGCATCCTCAGATCCCTGTGGGTTCTGGCTGCCCCTACTAGCCATGGAACCCTCTCAACTCCCTTAAGGCACCTGCTGGTCCCAGGTGGCCCCTCATCTTCCCCAGCTGTTGGGGGAAGGCAGGTAAGGGAGGAGCAGGGCAGTGTGAGAGCACAGAGTGGGTCGGGGGCACCCAGCAGAGAAAACACCCCAGCCCAGCTGACTCTGACGCTAGCCCCACACTCACCATCCACATCCTCAGGACCCAGCCTGCTACAGCCCAGACAAGCCATTCACAATCCCACCCGTGCAGGGCCACACCAGCCACAGGAAGCCAGCAGGAGGGGCAGCTGCTCTCACCCACGCTCATCTTGGGTCTTGGGTCCAGACCAGGTTAGCAGTAGGGAAGGTGCCTCCCAGGCCTGCACTGACCCCATATGCCCAGAGATGCTCTATGAGCCACACATAAAGCAAGGACACCTCTACCCACCTTACCCTGGGGACACATGCATAGCAGCACCACCAAGAGGGAGAAGCTGACTGTGACTACTTGGGGACTTCCCCCTGCATCTGGAGGAACACAGTCCAGGGGTGTGCAGGGGAGGTGGAAGACGGGGTTTCTGCCTGGACAGCGGCTGCAGGCCCACGAAGTGTCTGTGCCAAGCCCACTGATGTCAGTAGTGAGCAGTGTCCACATCTGTGTGTGGTGGCTGTGGCCTGGAGCAGCCACACATGCTGTGCACTGATGTGGGTGCCCCTCACTAGGTGCGAGTGGGGTGTATTTTGTCATTTGTCTCCACGCAGGACCCTGCGTGTGTCCGTGTGTGGGTGCTGAGTTCACGCTGACGGTATAGTGCATCTGAACAGGTAGGGTGGCATCTGTGGCTGCAGGTCTGTGTTGTAGTGTGACTGTCGGGCCCATCTGTGTGTATCAGGGCATATGTCAGTGTGTGTCGGGAAGGCAAGTGCACAACTGCACATGGTGGGTCTGGGGAGTGTGCCGGGACTCCCTGGTGTGTGTAATACACACTTTGTGCCTCTGAGCATACCTCTGTGGGCCGACTGGTGGCTGTGTTGAACTGTATGCTTCTTCTGTCCACGTGCACCCATGAGGCAGGAGACAGCGTGCGGTGTCATCTGCATACGGGTGTTATGGGTCTGCGGTGGTGGTGTGAGTGTTCTGTGCCTGTGTGGGGTCGTGTAGCCTCTGGCTGTGGGTATAGGCTATGCTGTGCATATTCTGTGATTTGGAGTTTGCGTGGCCTGGTTTTAGGGGTGTCACTATGGGGGTTGTGTGGCATCTGGCTGTAGGTGCGGGTTATGCTGGACATATTCTGTGAATTGGAGTGTGTCTGTGTGGCCCGGTTTTAGGGTCTCACTATGTTGTTTGCGGCATGTTTGTGCATCCGTGTTTCTGTGTGGGGCCCAGTGTGGCTGTGTTGCGTACACACTCCACATCTGTGTGAAGCAGGTGCTGTTTGCCTGTGGGACACAGAGAGGTTCAGGCTGTTGCTGGGTTCTCCCACACCTTCTCCAATGCTCAAAACCAGAGCCAGGACCCTCTCGGCCACACCTCACCCCTTTCCACAAACTTCACCCCACACAAAACAGCCTTTCAATTTAACTTGCAATTCAAAAGGGAAGGAGGCTGCCACTAAGCCAGAGATGAAAGAAGTTGACTGTCTCCCCTAGCAACCGCTGCCCTCGGACTGCCGTTCAGTTACTCTTTCCAGGTTGCTATGGACACGAGGGAGCCCAGGGGGTCTGTCCTCCAGAGCCAAGGGAGGCGTGGCCACTCCCTCCTTTCCAATCCCAGCTGTGCCTACACCTGCTTCTCAGGGACAGCAAGAAGTGGGGGCCCCCATGGGGGCCCTGAGATCCTCTCTCTTGGCTGGGAGGTGGCCTCTGGGAGTGCCTCAGTTTCCCTCCAGGACATGCAGTCGACAGGACACAGACCTGGCCCTCCCTCCAATCCCCATGCCAGAGGTGCTGCAGGGTTGGAAAGATCAGAACAATCTCGCTGACTGCCCCCCAACCCAGCCCGCCATGCTAGTGAGGGCCGCAGGGGCAGGCACTGCCACCTGTGGCCACAGGGACAAGGGGGTGGCAGGGAGAGAGAATACTGCCCAACTGCAGAGCCCAGGACCAAGGGTCTCGTCCCAGCACTACCACTGACCTTGGGCCCATCACGCCCCCTCTCCGGGCCTTACTTTCCCTATATGTGATAAGGTGGTCTCCAGGCTCTGGAGTGCTCTGGGGACCCACCCTCCAGGAAAGGCCTTTGAGGTCATTCCTGTTCCACCCCTGCCTCCAGGTGGGGCCTCATTCAAACCATGGTGGATAGAGGACAACTGAACCAGTGGGCGCCACTGCATGCCATTTGGGCCCCCCCAGCCAGAGGAGGGAGTTTCCAGACTAACCCATACCCCTGTGCTGCAGTCCCAGCCCTGCAGCGGTGTCCCAGCAGAGGAGGGACCTGCCACCTCCCACCTCTTCCCTTCCCTGCAAACCTGGGGGCAGGGCTGGCTTCAGAAGGTGGCATTTAAGAGGCAGCCCCTGGGGGTGTGGCATTGTGCCATGGGCCAAAAGAAAAGCCGGGGGCTGGCTCTGAGCCCCGTTACCACCGACAATGCAGGACTGGGGCCAGCGTGCCCTACCCACTCCCTGCAGACCCTGGGAAAGCTAGCTCTCCCCTGTCCTGATGTTACAGCCACTGCGGGCCCCCTACCCTGCTCCTCTACAAGTCCCAACAAGGTGGGGGCTTGTCCAGGCAGGCAAATCCCAGGACACGAGCACACCCCACAGTCATACACAGGAACACATACCCCTCCTTCCAATACGAATGTGCGGGTTCCAGCCTGGACAAGCCCAGCTCCGGGGTCCTGTGCTAACCCTAACTCTGCCACTACCACACAGGTGACCTTGGGCCAGCCCCGGCCTCTCTGGGTCCTTTCCAACTTTGAGGGGCCAGGTGTGTCCTGAAATCCCTAGCCCAGTGTCTCTCACCATATGCAGGAAACAAAACTTCAGAACTTTGTTTCTAGACTGGGTTAGTCTAGAAACCAAACAGAGCGCCGGGCTGGGAGTTGGGAGACCCGGTGTTTAGCCTTAACTGGCTGTGTGTCCCCAGCATGGTGCTTCCCCTCCCTGAGCGTCCGTTTTTCTTCTCTGTTAAATGGGCATCCTAATGGTCCCAACCCTTGTGCATTAAATATGAAACACTCAGCACATGCCTGGCACATAGTAGGGACTCATTAAACGGTAGCTACTATTAATACATTATTGCCACCTGCATGCCTCCCATCTTCACACATACACTCTGTCCCTCTTGCAACTCCCTTACCAATCTTCAGCCATCATCAATTTCCCAGAGTAACCTCCTGGCCACCTGAAGGCCCAAAGCAAACAGAACATCCTGCACCCCTGGCACTAACCCACACCCAGCTCCCGCCCCAGGCCCTGGGACTCCACCAGCCTGCAGCACGGGTGAGGTGAATGCTGCCTGGACACGAAGACAGGCCTGCTTCTCCTTCCTTCCCTGCCTGGAACTCACTCCAATGGGCAGTGATGGCAGGTCTTGTGGCTGCCCCAGATGGCCTGCGGAACACTGTGGGTGCCCACACCAGCCTCGAGCCAGCATCCAGCCACCCCTCAACCCCAAGGCCCGTGGCAATGGTAGCACAGGGAGATGCCCAGAAACTCAAGGGGTAGGGATCTCTAGGGATCTCATTCTCTGTGTCCAGTATTCCTAACAGGCCTGGGACACACAGGAACAAAATGCCCCTGGTGCCAGCACTTTGCTCTATTATCTCCTTGATTCCCACAACTCCAGTCTCATTACCATCCCCACTACAGTAAACAGGCTCCAAGAGTGATTTGCTCAACACCACTCAAGGTGGCAGTGCCTCAATCCAAGCCCAGGCCAACTGACTCCAGGGCCCATCTTTTGCCCCGTGTGTGGGCCTGGTTTAGACGCCTCCCTGCCCTCGAAGCAGGGGAGCCCTGGCCCAGTCCACCACCCAGGCAGCACGCACCCTCTCGCTGACCGCGTTGTACTTAATGGCGAGCTCATCACGCTCGGCACGGCTCTGGGCCAGCAGGTCCTCCACGCGGGACAGCTCCTGCTGCAGCAGCTGATTCTCCTCCTGCAGTGACAGCAGCGATGCCATCTCTGTGGCCGGCAGCGGGACTGGCAAGTGACAGTGGGCACGTGGTTGGCTTCTGCGTCCAGTGGAACATCCTCCCCCCATGGATACCCCACTCATTGCTCAGGACAAGAAAACCATCCAGGCCCCTGGGAGGAGCCTGGTGGGAATGGCCACAGCACCAGGCCTGCAAACAGAGCCTAAGAACGGAGGAAGACAAAAAGGGGACCCAGAGCTGGATGCAAAGTGGACCCAACTCCAGCTAAAGTGTGGCCCAGCAGGTTCGGGAGGTGCAGGAGAGAGACTCAGTCCAGGAGTCGGGAGACTCCTGAGTTCTTGCCCTCTCCTTCTCCAATTACTATTCTTTTCCAGGCCTCAGTTTTGCTTACTTGTAAAATGGATGGACTGGGCTCAGTGACTCATGCCTGTAATCCCAGCACTTTGGGAGGCCAAGATGGGTGGATCACCTGATGTCAGGCGTTTGAGACTAGCCTGGCCAATATGGTGAAGCCCAGTCTCTACTAAAAATGCAAAAATTAGCCAGGCATGGTGGTGCATGCTTGTAATCCCAGCTACTTGGGAGGCTGAGGCAGAAGAATTGCTTGAACCTGGGAGGTGGAGGTTGCAGTGAGTCAAGATCGCATCACTGCACTCCAGCCTGGACAACAGAGCGAGATTCTGTCTCAAAAATAAAAGGGTAGAATAGTAAACAGATCCTCCCAGAAAAGCATCAAAGCCTCGCTCAAGGGAAGGGCTTCGTGGAACTTTTAAGGCTAGGGCTCAAGATAGCATAGGTCAGGATGTGAGGAGGAAGGGGAGGAGAAAGAGAGAAGAGGGAAAGAAAGGCCAGCGGGGGAAGCAGGGTTGTCCACCTCCTGTGGGTTCCCCTTCTACGCTAGGAGAACGGGACATACACTCTAGGTATCAGGGTGAGGGCCCTCTGAGTCTCTCCCTGTCTGGGGCTCTAGGGTGCCAATATCCCTTGTGCTCCCAAGGAGGGCGCCCATCTGTAGCTTGGTATTTGAACAGGGACAATGGTTAGAGCACCAAAACGCCATCACGGAGAGCTGCCAGCACACCAGCTACAACTGAGTGTGCCCCTCCCAGACCCTCAAGCCACATAATGACACCATGTGTGTCACCGCTGAGAGGAACAGGGACCATCCACCTTTCTGCCCATGTGGAAAATAAATGGACAGCACCATCCCCTCAGACTTCTGCAAAACCCTGGTCTGAGCTGAGCTGCCCTCTCCCTATATCTTGGGTTCAGCCAGCTCACGCCTTCCCCCGGAGGGAACACGGGATTTGGGGTTCGTGTCTTTGCAGCAGGCTACAGGCAAGCACAGAGAGGATGCTCCCCTTCCTTCTAGCTGCACCACATGCGGAGTAAGTCTGGGCAAGTTACATCCCTGAGCCTCCATTTCCTCATCTGTAAAAAGGGTTCTTCTGTCATCAGGTTGTGCCTGCCCCACAGCAAGTATTCCAGAAACAGAAGCTATAGTCATGATCATCATGGTGACTGCTCAGAAAAGGGATGTGTGAAGAGGTGAAATATGGTGGTGTCTGCGGAGAGGAGTGGATGGGGGTGGCACCTGGGCTCTCAGGCCGGGAGAGGTTGCGGGTGACAATCTCCCTGATGCGGGCAGACAGGCTGGTGGTCTGAGCGTCCTGGGCCAGGTCCTGTGCCCCCGAACCCTTCTCCTGGCACAGAACGCTGCTCTCCAGTGTCTGTGGGAAAAGCGAGAGGATCTTCAGGGGACCCAGGACCCAGGGCTCCCTGGACTTGCGGGGAGAGCCGCAAAGTCCTACTGCCCAAGATATGGGTCCCAGGAGCCCCCTCAAGATGGAGCGAAGCCTGGGAGTTAGAATCCAAAAAGCCCCATGGGGGGAGCCTCCTGTGTGCTCCCTGCGCCTGGAAGACCACACAGAGCCAGAGGTGAGAACCAAACCCCACGGGCAACCCCAAACCCTACTTGAGGCAGTCCAGTGTTGGGGGCTCCAATCCGGCTCCGACCCTAGATGGATGAGGATCCGGCTATGTCAGAGGTCCCCTGAACCCTAAAATCTGGAAGTAGGGACCTCCTTCTCCCTATGCAGGGCACTGGGATGAGGGAGCCACAGCAGGGGCACCCTGTGTTCCCCTCTGCCCCCCATCTTGCGGGGGCCCCCGTATAGCTCCCAACCACCACACTTCTCCCACTCTTGACCCCCAAGATGCACACACCTCTCACCACTCCTGCTAAGTCCACGCTACAGCCCCGGACAGGGTGGGCACAGCCCCCAGGACGCACCTGGATAACCGTCTCTAGTGTCAGCTCGGCCTCCTGTGCCCCCGCCAGTCCCAAGCTCATGGAGGGGACGCTGTGGGCACCCCCAGCCCCCTTCTCCAGGACTCCAAGACTAGCTCGGTCAGCACTCTCCGCAGCCAGGCTGCTGTGCTGAGCACCAGGCGGATTAAGCTTAAATCCGGCGGCGCCCCCATGTGACCACAGTGGTGGGAGGAGCAGGATGGGGACTGAGCGGGAGGGGATGGGAAAAGACGAGAGGAGGGAAGCAGAGGCGGGGGCGGGGGCGGGGGGCGGAGGGTGAAGGAAGAGGAAGGATGAAGGAGAGGGGAGGAGACGGGAGAGAAAGGGAGGGAGGAGAACAGGGAATGAGGGGAGGCACCTGGAGGTCAGGCCCTCACACACTCTCCATCCTCTGCAGGTTGCTGGGTCCTAGAGCCCTCCAAGCCCTAGGGGGTGGGGTCAGTAGCCGTGCGGTGGGAAAGGCCAAAGTCCTGTCTTTGGGACTATCTTTGCTGGCCCAGGATAGGGGCCACATGGTTAGCTAAGATGCGAGGATTTAGAGCATGCTGGGAGTACATTTTCCCATAACAGGTGCAGGGCACAGAAAGCAGGCTGTGAGATCACCCAGACCAGGCTAGGAACTAGGTGGGCATGAGCGGTCCAGCCTGGACTGATGAGCATCTATGCAACACCTGCAGCATTTCTAGGTCTGACTTAGACACAGTGGTAGAGCCTGGCAGCGCGAATGCCCCAGCCTTGCCCTTCAGGCACTTACCCACCCCAGCCCCCACTAGCTGGGTGCACCAAGGACAGTGACTTTGTCTCTCTGAGCTCATTGTCCTCTTACGTAAGTTGTGATAATATTGGAGTTGTCCAGGGATTAAACAAAATATCGTGTGTGCATAATCAGCACATGACACAGTGCTGGGGGGTCAGGCAGTCAACACTCAAGAAATACTCATTTCCTTCATTTGAAAACCCAAAAGGCACAGTCCCGGTTGGGCGCTGTGGCTCATGCCTGTCATCCCAACACTTTGGGAGGCCAAGATGGGTGGATCACTGAGGTCAGGAGTTCGAGATCAGCCTGACCAAAATGGTGAAACCCCATCTTTACTAAAAATACAAAAATTAGCCGAGCATGGTGGCGCATGCCTATAATGCCTGATACTGAGATCTGGGAGGCTGAGGCAAGAGAATCGCTTGAACCCAGGAGGCGGAGGTTGCAGTGAGCCAAGATTGCGCCGTTGCACTCCAGCCTGGGCAAGAAGAGGGAAACTTTGTCTCAAAAAAAAAAAAAAAAAAAAACCACACACCCACACAAAAGGCACAGTCCCTATATCCCAGGGTCCTGACACCCAGAGGTCACCCACCACCTCCCACTGTTCCTTCCCTGGGGCAATGAGGCTATGTGGTGTAGTGGTTAGGCCCACAGCTCTGGCGTCAGTTTCAGGTCTGAGGTTGCATGTGAGACATAGCTCTGTCACTTGCAACCATGGTATTCAAGACAGTATGACCTTCAACAAGTTACCTCTGTGAGCCTCAGTTTTTTCATCTCTAAAAGGAGACTAGACCAGGCGGGCACGGTGGCTCATGCCTGTTAATTCCAGCAGTTTGGGAGGCTGAGGTGAGTGGATCACTTGAGGTCAGCAGTTCAGACCAGCCTGGCCAACATAGTGAAACACCACCTCTACTAAAAACACAAAAATTAGCCTATAATCCCAGCACTTTGGGAGGCCAAGGTGGGCAGATCACAAAGTCAAGAGATTGAGACCATCCTGGCCAACATGGTGAAACCCCATCTCTACTAAATATACAAAAATTAGCTGGGCATGGTGGCAACGCGCCTGTAATCCCAGCTACTTGAGAGGCTGAGGCAGGAGAATCGCTTGAACCTGGGAGGCAGAAGTTGCAGTGAGCCGAGGTTGCAGCACTGTACTCCAGCTTGGTGACAAGCGAGACTCTGTCTCAAAAAAAAAAAAGTACAAAAATTAGCCAGGGCATGGTGGCATGCACATGTAGTCCCAGCTACTCGGGAGGCTGAGGCAGGAGAATCACTTGAACACAGGAGGAGGAGGTTGCAGTGAGCCAAAATTGTGCCACAGCACTCCAGCCTGGGTGACAAAGCAAGACTCTGTCAAAATAAAATAAAATAAGACTAGACCAGGCATGGTGGTTCAGGTCTGTAATCCCAGCACTTTGGGAGGCCAAGATGGGAGGCTTGCTTGAGTCCAGGAGTTTGAGACCAGCCTGGGTAATATAGACAGACCCTGTCCTACCAAAAATAACAACAAAAAAATGAGTCTAGTAGCACCTACCAGGCCTGGCTGGTGGCGAGCTATTGGTCAATGGTGGCCGCTGTTCCTGCCTTCATTATCATCACGAATGGGCTCCTGCTGTCTCAGCCCTTGGCCTCTGGGTGCCCTCTGCTCTGTGCTGTGCCCCAAAGTGGGGATATTCACATTATCTCACTAAATCCTTACTTCACCCCATTTCCAGATGAGAAAACTGAGGCTCAGAGAGATTGGGGCTCTCACCTATTCAAGGTGACATGCTTCAGGGAGGTGGTGAGCCCAAAGCTCATTCCACTTAGACCAGCAGCCTCCCAGTAAGTGATTGAAGGGCAAGGCCAGGGCATTTGTGCTTTGAGGCTCTACTACTGTATCTAGGTCAGACCCAGAATGCCACAGGTGCTGTATAAATGCTCATCAGTCCAGGCTGGACCACTCGTGCCCAACTAAGGAATCTGCCCTGCAGATGAAGACCCAAGAAACAGGGCCAAGTTGCAATGGCAAGCAAGCTAGATATGGGCAAAACTGAACCAGCCACTGGCCGGGTATGGTGGCTCACGCCTGTAATCCCAACACTTTGGAAGGCCGAGGCAGGTGGATCGCTTGAGGTCAGGAGTTCTAGACCAACCTAGGCAACATGGTGAAACCCTGTCTCTTAAAAATACAAAAATTAGCTGGGTGTGGTGGTGGACGCCTGTAATCCCAGCTACTTGGGAGGCTGAGGCACACGACCACTTGAAACCAGGAGGCAGAAGTTGCAGTGAGACGTGATCGCACCCCTGCACTTCAGCCTGGGTGACAGAGTAAGACTCTGCCTCAAAAAACAAACTCACTAAACCAGCCAGCAGCGGAGAGCTGCCACTGCAAACCCCAGGGACACCCACTCTTCTGCCTCTACGCAGCCTCCAAAAACCCCCTCTACAGGCTGCACACCTGTCACCAGAGCAGGGGGAAGCCACAAATACCCCTGGGCCAGCATGTCCAGCCCTGCATGCCCAGCTCAGCAGAGGGGACCCCAGATGTCCTTGGGGGACTGAATGAAATATTCTATGCCTTCTCCTGACCGCGGCCCTGAGGGTTGGGGGGAATGAGACAGGATGTCAGCCCCTGACACCAGGTGACACCTATCCTTGGCTCCATCGCCAAAATTCTCTCCCTAGAATTCTTCTGGTTTCTGTGGGTCCCAAGAAGTTACATCTGAACCCTGTGTATGTGTCCACCACTTCCACTCAATTCTCTAAAAACATCACTGAATTCCTCCTAAAAATCTGGATGTTCACAGCTTCAGCATCTGGCCACCTGGACATCTTGGCTCACCAGCCCTTCACCAGCTGTGTGACCCTACACCAGTGTCTTCACCTCTCTGACCCTCAGTTTCCTCATCTGCAAAATGGGATAATAATGGTGACTGTTTCTACCATGAGCATTAAATAAAATACTCCATGCTTAGCTATATGCTTGGTATGGTGTGGCAGAAACTGCAATTTGATCACCACAAAGCACATCCGATTCCTCTTAGGAATATGGCTAAAAGCCATTTCCCGGCTGAGCACAGTGGCTCACGCCTGTAATCCCAGTACTTTGGGAGGCCGAGGTGGGTGGATCATGAGATCAAGAGTTTGAGAACATCCTGGCCAACATGGTGAAAACCCATCTCTACTAAAAATACAAAAATTAGCTGGGCATCGTGGCACGTGCCTGTAGTCCCTGCTGTTTCAGAGGCTGAGGCAGGATCGCTTGAACCCTGGGGTCAGAGGTTGCAGTGAGCTGAGATCATGCCATTGCACTCCATCCTGGGCTATAGAGTGAGACTCCATCTCAAAAAAAAAAAAAAAGCCATTTCCCAGACTCCCTTGCAGTCAGATACGGCCAGGTGGTCAAGTTCTGGTCGACAGAATTAAGACAGAAATAATGCATGCCACTTTAGGCCTGGCTCATAAAATTATTTTACTCCTTCCCGGTCCGTCAGCTGGAAGGACATAATCCCAAGGTCCTAGGGCATGCTGGAACCACAAGACAGAAGGGATCTGGGTCCCTGGGTCACCACATAGAAAGCCACCTGCCAAACACCCAACAGGGCTTTTCATGAATGAGAAATAAACTTCTATTGTGCTAAGCCTCTGAGGATTCAGGATTTCACTATCACATTAGCTAGTGTTACCTTAATTACTACCTGCAGTTAAACAGCGGGGAAGTGTTGGCTGTTATTACTGTTATCATTACTATCATGAGTATTATTAGCTCTTTCTAGTACCCAAGCTAGAACCCTGTGCCTAGTCTAGGCGCTGAGCCATTATTTGGTGACAAATACAGAGGAGACACCCTTTGTACACTTCCCTCCCCACTGCCACCCTCCAAACCTGCCTTTTGCCAGGGGTAGTGGCAGGAACTAGCCAAAAAGCCCCTCAAAGATTACTCGTGAGTTTCAAACATAGCAGCTGCTCTTATCCGCTTACCCCTTCTTTATCCTCCTGCTGCTGACTAGAAATCATGACAAAAATATTGAACCAACCACGAGCCAGGCCCTGTGCCCAAAACGTTACATCTGTCCCTTACCTGCTTCAACGTTCCCAGTACCACCCTACCTACTTTACAGATGACAGCATGAAGTCTCAGCAAAGTTAAATAACTTTCTGCAATGCACCCAGCCACAAAGACCTCAAGTCACAGCTGAGACCTAGGCGTACCTGATTCCAAAGGTTTTTGTTTATTTGTTTTGTTTTTGTTTGAGATGGTGTCTCGCTCTGTCACCCAGGCTGGAGTGCAGTGGCAAGACCTCAGCTCACTGCAACCTACACCTCTCAGGTCCCGGTTCAAGCAATTCTCCTGCCTCTGCCTCCCGAGTAGCTGGGATTACAGGCATGCACCACCATGCCTGGCTAATTTGTGTATTTTTAGTAGAGACAGGGTTTTATCATGTTGGTCAGGCTGGTCTCAAACTCTCGACCTCAGGTGATGCACCTGCATCAGCCTCCCAAAGTGCTGGGATTACAGGCGTGAGCCACTGCGCCCAGCCCAGAGTTTTAAATAATAACAGCAAGCCAGGCACAGTGACTCATGCCTGTGATCCCAACGCTTTGGGAGGCCATTGCAGGAGGATTGCTTGAGCCCAGGAGTTCAAGACCAGTCCTGGCAACATAGTGAGACTCCATCTTTATCAAAAAAACACAAAAAATTGGCCTGGCATGGTGCCATGTACCTCCTGTAGTCCCAGCTCCTTGAGAGGCTGAGGCAAGAGGATTGCTTGAGCCTGGGAGGCTGAGGCTGCAATAAGCTGTCGTTGTGTCACTGCACTCTAGCCTGGCTGACAGAGCAAGACCCTATCTCAAATAAACAAAAACAGTAACAGCAATGACTGCCATTCTGCAGCACCTGCTGTGTGCCTGGCACCACCTCAGGACTCCAATGTGCATTAATAAGCCACTCCCTGGACTGCTGAGATGGCTCCCCAAGGGTCTCACTGCTTCCCTGCTCATCCCCCAACCCCACTCTATTTTCACACAGTAAAGATCATACCCCTCCCCTGCCCAAACTCCTCTACTGGCTCTTATCACACCTAAAATGAAGTTCAAAATCCGGCCACGACCCACAGAGTCCACCAGATCTGGCCCCACCCACTTCTCCCACCTCATCTCCTTTCTCTCCACCCTCAATTATGGACTTTTCTTTTTCTTTTTCTTTCTTTCTTTTTCTTTTTTTTTTTTTTTTGAGACAGAGTCTCGCTCTGTTGTCCCAGGCTAGAGCTGGAGTGTACTGGTGCACGATCTCGGCTCACTGCAACCTCTGCTTCCTGGGTTCAAGAGATTCTCCTACCTCAGCCTCCCGAGTAGCTGGGATTACAGGCATGCATCACCACACCCGGCTAAGTTTTGTATTTTTAGTAGAGATGAGGTTTCACCACATTGGCCAGGCTGGTCTTGAACTCCCGACCTCAAGTGATCCACCCACCTTGGCCTCCCAAAGTGCTGGGATTATAGGCGTGAGCCACCACATCCAACTGTTTATGGCTTTCTTGATTCCTCAAATACAAGAAGCATCTCCCACCTCAGCGCCTTTGCACTGCCATTTTCTCTGCCTGGGAAACTCTTCCCCCTTCCTTTGCACAGCTGACTCCCGATTGTCAGCCAGATCTTGGCTTAAAAATACCAACTTCTGAGGGGACTACCCCTGACTCCCAGCCAAAGAGGTCCCTCCAGTGGCTGTTCCGTTTTCTCCAACATGTATGTTGTCTCCTCCTAAGGCAGGGACTGAGTAGGCTTTTTTTTTTCCTTTGAGACACGGTCTTGCTCTGTTGCCCAGGCTGGAGTGTGGTGACAAAATCATGGCTCACTGTAGCCTTGACCTCCTGGCTCAAGGGATCCTCCCATCTCAACTTCCTAAGTAGCTGGGACCACAGGTGCATGCTACCATGCCTGGTTAGTTTTTTACTTTTTGTAGAGATGAGGCCTCACCATGTTGCCCAGGCCAGTCTCAAACTCCTGAGCTCAAGCGATCCTCCCACCTCAGCCTCACAAAGTGCCAGGTTGGCTGAGTTCACTGCCACTTCCACAGTGCATGGCCTAAGGCCAAACCTCCATGAAGAGCTGCTGAATGAATGAATGAATGAACGAATGCTAAGAGCCAAGTAATAATAGAGGATGTTAAATGGAAAAAGAAATGACGCCCCTTGGCTCTGGCTGGGGTCACGTTGGGCCCATGGACAGTGTCAGCCACAGACTGGGATCACAGAAGGACATCAGTGAATACATATCGAGCACCTGCTGCATTCCAGAAGTTCAGGGTGAAAATCAGGCAGTGACCCCCACAGGCGCCTTCTGGATGGAAACGGGGCCTCCCCTCCAAGGGCTGAGAGACCGGGGAGGGGAGGGTTAAGTCAGGTAAATGTGCGCGGTTGGAGAGCCCCGGAGATCCATAGGTTGACTCCTGGAGTCTTGCCTGAACCCCACTGGCCTCTGCTCCCGCCACAAGATCTGTTTATTAAGCACCTGCTGAGCCCAGCGAAGGAAAACAGAAGTCTGTTTTCTGGCGTAAACAGACAGATGGTACCCTCAAGGCCCACTCCCCAGGGTCCCCATTCTCCAGTCAATCGTCTTCCCGAGGGAGCTGTGACTTGGTCACCAGGGGGCAGACATCAGCCCCAGCACGATCATCAGCCGGTTTGTGTGAAAACCAGGAGGAAGCTCGTTCAAAATGCCCACTCCAGAGACGCTGCCGGCCACAGGGGCCTGAGGCCCCATGGTGATAGGCGCAAGGGGTGCGGGGCCCCATCCCCACACAGCCTCCGGCGGCTCTGCCTCCGTGGCTAGCCCAGCTGCGCCCTCTGGGCCTCAGTTTCCCCATCTGCACAATGGAGATGCTTCCGACTCGGCAGAGCTGCAATGAAGACGAAACCGCGTCCCACACGAGGAGGGCAGTGCAGGGCGGGGCCCGCACGCAGGAGCTGAAGGGTTATCTGCGGGGGTCAGCAGCCGTCTCGAGGGCCTCCCACGCCGCCAGCGGAGCGAGGCGACCCTGGCTGGCGGAGGGACGGTCGCGCCCTGCAGGCCGGCTGCGCCCTGGAAGGCCCCGGCCTCCAGTCGCGCCCCCAGCCCGCGACAATCCGGGCAGGATGCGCGGCAGGACGCGGCGGGGCATCCACAGAGACCATCGGGCATGCTCTCCTGGCCTCCAGGGCCGGGCACTGCGCCCAGCACCCCCAGCCCCGGTGCGCGGCTCCAGCCCGCCCCCCAGACGCGCGTCCTTCTCTGCCGGGAGCGCGTCCGTCCCGCCCCCGCGCACGCGCACGTCCCCGGCCTCCTACCTTCGCGCGCCTTCGCCGCAGCGACTGCCGCCGAGGCCGAGCGGGCCGGACCGGGCGGGCGGGGCTGAGCGTCCCCGCCATAGGGCGGGAGGAACCGGGGGCGGAGCCTGCGCCGTGCGGGAGTTGGGCGGGGGCAGGGGGCGGGGCGTGCGCCGGGGGCCGCGCCTCTGCAGCGCTCACCGGGGCTGCAGTGGGAGGACAGGCCTCGTGCGCCCGACAGCCTGCCTCCCCTCACCTCCCGGCAAGCCAGGCGCCTCCTGCAACACGAACGAGGATTCAAGACGAACGAAGCACGAGGCTCAAGGCTTCGCAGTTGCAAGGCCGCAGCACAGGCTCGAAACCTCGACCCGGGCCGGGCTTGGTGGTTCACGCCTGTAATACCAGCACTTTGGGAGGCCGAGGCGGGCGGATCACGAGGTCAGGAGTTCAAGACCAGCCTGGCCAACATGGTGAAACTCCGTCTCTACTAAAAATAGAAAAATTAGCTGGGCATGGTGGCGTGCACCTGTAATCCCAGCTACTCGAGAGGCTGAGGCAGGAGAATTGCTTGAACCGGGACCTGGAAGGTGGAGGTTGCAGTGAGCCGAGATTGCGCTACTGCACTCCAGCCTGGGCTACAGAGCAGGACTCCGTCTCAAAAAAAATGAAGAAACCCTGACCCGGCTGCAGAGTCGCCCTGCGGTCTGGCCGGCCGGGTCCTAAAGGCCTGAAACTCCTGAGCGCTGACTCATCGCCCAGCCAGACGGAGAAGGGGTACGTTCCCTGGCAGCCCCATCACACACTCCCAGCGGCTGTTCCGAGGCTTTGGTGATTTGACCCGTTGGGGAGAAAGACCTTGTTTTCCTGACTGACGTGCAGCCCTGGGGAAGGCACTCTGGCCTGTTTGTTCGCCTGTAAAATGTGCTTCCACATCTGCAGCCGTACCTCCCCGCAGGCTCATGGCTTCCCCGAGATGGGATGGAGCCAAGACCAGAGAGGGAACCGTACTTTTGAGACTCAACCCGGCGGTGCGCCTGCCTCATGTCCTTTCCACTGTAACATTATGTTCGTTCCACCCCCTCACTGGACTTCGACCTCCCTCTGTTCTTGAAGGCAGTGGATGAAATCGTTCTTTTTTTTTTTTTGAGACGGAGTCTAGCTCTGTTGTTGCCCAGGCTGGAGTGCTGTGGCCTGATCTCAGCTCACTGCAACCTCCACTTCCCCGGTTCAAGCAATTCTTCTGCCTCCACCTCCCGCGGAGCTGGGACTACAGGTGCCCACCACCAAGCCTGGCTAATTTTTGTATTTTTAGTAGAGACGAGTTTCACCATTTGGCCAGGCTGGTCTCAAACTCCTGACCTCGTGATCCGCCTGCCTTGACCTCCCAAAGTGCTGGGATTACAGGCGTGAGCCACCGTGCCTGGCTGAAATCATTCGTTTTCAAAGGGAGAGGCAGCTCTGAATCTCCAGGACTGAGGGAGGGATGTGTTTGGTTTGAAAGCGCATGTTTAATATAATGATTTTGTGTTTTCCAAACACAGTACCTAGAAAGAACAGCCAGCAGGCCCTCAGCCTGCTGGTTCTGTGTTTCCTGCCTGGTAGGAGGGGAGCAGTGGAAGTTTCATCTGTGTCAAAGAGGAACCTGTTTGTAACATCTGAAAAACTGCACTAGAGGCTGCCAATGTGCCCTTCGGAGTCTGAAGCCTGGCACAGTGCAAGCAAGGCTGTGGCCGGGGCCAGGGCTGAGCTATTGGGCAGGAGAGATTCAGGCCAGTCCTTGGAGTTTGGGGTGGAAGGGTGACGTTACCAAGACTGGAAGGAAGGGCACGGTTTCCCTGAGGTATCCCTGGCCCAACTGAAGGAGGGCTGACATTTGCCAGTAAGCGCAGCTGGCCCCTGGGTGCCCAGCATGGCCCAGGTCTGTGCGACCCTGTCTGGAGTCCCCAGACTTGCTGTGTCCCTACCCAGGCCCTGGTGGGCTCATGGCCTTACCAGTCTAGTTCTGATGCTGTCTGTCCCTGTGAAGCCCATTCCAGTGTTCATATCACCAGGGCTGGGCTCAGGCCTCTGTCCTTGCCCCTCCCTCCAGGGGATCTTGAGTCTCCCTTGGTGTCAGTACCTGCACCCTGCGGGCAGCCTGCGCTGGCTGTGAACCACACTGCTGGCTGCTTCCTCTTGTAATGTTCCCACTCTGTCCACAGTACTCCTCTGAACACTTCCATGAAGCAGGTTCTAGGATCATCTCCATTTTATAGAAGGGGACATAGAGGATCAGAGACATGCAGTCACTTGCCCAAGGACACACAGCGTGAACTTCGGTGGCTTCCAATCCCATGCTCTTTCCTCTACACCATGCTGCCTCACTTGAGGTTTTAAGGGGGGTTGGCAAGCACAGCTCCTCTCCCCTTGACCCTCTCACTCCCAAAGCCCACAGAACCCTGCTGCAGGGAGACACATACTTACTCCCGTCCTCCTTGTGGGGGGCTTCCAGCTCCCCGCTCTGTGAAGAGCCTAGGTTCCCTGCTGTGCTGACTCCTTGACTCTGCTCAGCTCAGCCTGAAGGGCCTGCGGTCATTTGAATCCCCAGTGCTGCCGCCCACCGGTCACCCTGTCCTGTCATCAGGTGATGACTGGCCCAGTGACCCCCAAGACCACCCACCAGAAAAGAGTCATACCAGGTGCTCACCTGCTCACGCAGAGGGTTCTAAATCCACAACTCAGGTAACAGGGAAACAAGTAACTGACTGGAGTTACCACCCTCAGGTTGCTAAGGCCAAGTGCCTGCCAAATCCAGCAGCGAGGCTAGGGTGGACTCTGCCCACCATCAGCAAAAGCACATTCACCAAGAGGCTTAGAGGACAGTGCTCTGGTTAACTGGATTTGCTGGGCATCTGAAGGCTAACTTGCAGAGTCTTTCTATCATGCCAGAATTGAATAGCAAAAAGAAAGACCTAAACGTTCAGCAGTAGGGGACCTGTATAATAAACCATGGGTTATTCATATACTGGGCTACTATGATGTCATTCCAAATGTTATGGAACATTCAATGACTGGAGAACTATATATATATATATATGTATATATATATATTTTTTAAGAGGGAGTCCCGCTCTGTCGCCCAGGCTGGAGTGTGCTAGTGCGATCTCGGCTCACTGCAACCTCCAACTCCTACATTTAAGCAATTCTCTTGTCTCAGCCTCCTGAGTAGCTGGGATTACAGGTGACCACCACAACACCCGGCTAATTTTTTTGTACTTTTAGTAGAGACAGGGCTTCTCCGTGTTAGCCTGGCTGGTCTTGAATTCCTGACCTCAGGTGATCTATCCACCTTGGCTTCCCAAAGTGCTGGGATTACAGGCCTGAGCCACCGTGCCCAGCCTGGTTATGATATATTAAGTGAAAGGTTCAGAAGAGTAATATAGAATAAGCCCATATTGTGAAAAACAAACAAACAGTGGCTGGGCACAGTGGCTCACGCCTGTAATCCCAGCACTTTGGGAGGCTGAGGCAGGCGCATCATGAGGTCAGGAGATTGATACCATCCTGGCCAACATGGTGAAACCCCATCTCTACTAAAAATACAAAAAAATTAGCTGGGCATGGTGGCACACGCCTGTAGTCCCAGCTACTCAGGAGGCTGAGGCAGGAGAATTGCTTGAACCAAGGAAGGGGAGACTGCAGTGAGCCAAGATCGCGCCACTGCACTACAGCTTGAGCGACAGTGTGAGACTCTGTCTCAGAAAACAAACAAACAAACAAAGCAATAATGATTTCCTTTTTTTTTTTTTAAGACGGAGTTTTCCTCTTGTCACCCAGGCTGGAGCACAATGGCGCTATCTCGGCTCACTGCAACTCCCCATCCTGGGTTCAAGCCATTTTCCTGCCTCAGTCTCCAAATAGCTGGGATTACAGGCCCCACTACCATGCCCAGCTAGTTTTTGTATTTTTAGTAGAGTTAGGGTTTCACCGTGTTGGCCAGACCAGTTTCAAACTCCTGACCTCAGGTGAGCCACCTGCCTTGGCCTCCCGAAGTGCTGGGATTATGGGTGTAAGCCACCGCACCTGGCCTTTTTTTTTTAAAAGATGTAGTCTCTTTTGGTCACCCAGATTGGAGGGCAGTGTTGCAATCTCAGCTCACTGCAACCTCTGTCTCCCAGGTTCTAGCGATTCTCTTCCCTCAGACTCCCAAGTAGCTGGGATTCCAGGTGTGTGCCACCATGCCTAGCTAATTTTTGTATTTTCAGTAGAGGCAGGGTTTTGCCATGTTGGCCAGGCTGGTCTCAAATTCCCGACCTCAGGTGATCTGCCCGCCTCGGCCTCCCAAAGTGCTATAATTACAGCTGTGAGCCATCGCACCTGGCCCTAAGTATAGGCTTTTTTTTTTTTTTTTTTTTTTTTTTTTTTGAGACAAGGTTTCACTGTTGCCCAGGCTGGAGTCCAGTGGCATGATCACAGCTCACTGCAGCCTCCACCTCCCAGGTTCAAGTACTCCTCCCACCTCAGCCTTTCAAAGAGCTGGAACTACAGGCAGGTGTCACCTCGTTCAGCTAACTTTTGAATTTTTTTGGTAGCGATGGGGTTTCACCATGTTGGGCAGGCTGGTCTTGAACTCCTGGGCTCAAGCGATCCACCCACCCCAGCCTCCCAAAGTGCTGGGATCACAGATGTGAGCCACTATGCTCAGCCAGATTTTATTTTTCTCTGAAAAAATGGTACATTTACATGGTTCAAAATTCAAATAGGTCCAGGGGTGAGCCCTGGAGTTTGAGACCAGCCTAAGCAAAAAAGAGAGACCGCTGTCTCTATTTTTAAAAAAATTCAGCCAGGAGCAGTGGCTCACGCCGGTAATCTCAGCGCTTTGGGAGGCCGAGGCAGGCAGATCACGAGGTGAGGAGATCAAGACCATCCTGGCCATGGTGAAACCCCATCTCTACTAAAATACAAAAAAATTAGCCGGGCTTGGTAGTGGGCGCCTGTAATCCCAGCTACTGAGGAGGCTGAGGGAGGGGAATCGCTTGAACCTGGAAGACGAAGGTTGCAGTGAGCTGAGATGGTGCCACTGTACTCCAGCCTGGTGACAGAGCAAAACTCCACCTCAAAATAATAACAATAAATAAAAATAAAAATGAGCCGGGCATGGTGGCTCCTGCCTGTAATCCCAGCACTTTGGGAGGCTGAGGCAGGTGGATCACCTGAGGTCAGGAGTTTGAGACCAGCCTGGCCAACGTGGTGAAACCCCCGTCTTTGAAAAAAAAAAAAAAGATTCAAGCCAGGGCCGTGGCTCATGCCTGTAATCCCAATACTTTGGAAGGACAAGGCAGGCAGATCACCTGAGGTCAGGAGTGCCAGACCAGCCTGACCAACATGGAGAAACCCTGTCTCTACTGAAAATACAAAATTAGCCAGGTGTGGTGGTGCATGCCTGTAATCCCAGCTACTTGGGAGGCTGAGACAGGAGAATCGCTTGAACCCAGGAGGCGGAGGTTGCAGTGAGCTGAGAACACGTCATTGCACTCCAGCCTGGACAACAAGAGTGAAACTCTATCTCTAAATAAATAAATAAAAACTTACAGGCTTTGTATGGTTGGCTGAAAAAAATACCTGTTGGCCAGGCACAGTGGCTCATCTCTGTAACCCCAGCACTTTGCGAGGCTGAAGTGGACGGATCACAGGGTCAGGAGTTCAAGACCAGCCTGACCAACATGGTGAAACCCCGTCTCTACTAAAAATACAAACACTAGCTGGATATAGTGGCACATATGTGTAATCTCAGCTACTCAGGAGGCTGAGGCAGGAGAATCGCTTGAACCCAGGAAGTGGAGGTTGCAGTGAGCTGAGATGGTACCACTGCACTCTGGCCTGGGTGACAGAGCAAGATTCCATCTCAAAAACGTATCTGTCTACATTCAAGCTGCAGTGAGGAAAAAATGATCTTTTCCCTACTCACTCAGTCCACAGAGCATGGTATCTTTCTCACTCCCAGCTCATAGAAATCAACAACTATTAAGCACCTACTCTGTGCCCATGATGTATTTCAGTGGCTTTCAGTCACCAATGGAATCACCCCTGGCCTGTCATTCCTACATGTGACGGCTCTTGTAATCCAAGTGGAGGGAATGGGACCTTTCATGTCTTAAGTAGGTCTTATGTGCCAGCCATTGCAGGGAGCACCGCTCCAAAGAAGTAAACAACCTCACTAAAAGCATGGATGCTGGAGCCAGACTGCCTAGGTTCCAATCCCAGCTCTGCCACTTACCAACCATGTGACTTTGAACAAATTACATAATTTCCCTGCATTTCTCATTTTTAAAACAGGAATGAGTACTGCTATAAACATTTGTGTCCACCCCCCACCTCCAAATTCATATTGAAACCTAATCCTCAGTGTGATGTATTTGGAGGTGAGGTCTTTGGGAGGTGATTATGTCATAAGGGTAGAGTTCTCACAAATAGTAATGTCCCTATAAAGAAGCCCCAGCTGGGCACAGTGGCTCACGCTTGTAATCCCAGCACTTTGGCGGGCAGATTACGAAGTCAGTTGGAGACCAGCCTGGCCAAGATGGTGAAACCCCATCTCTACTAAAAATACAAAAATTAGCCGGGCATGGGGGTGCATACCTGTAATTCCAGCTACTTGGGAGGCTGAGGCAAGAGAACTGCTTGAACCCAAGGGGCGGAGGTTGCAGTGAGCCAAGATCACACCACGACACTCCAGCCTGGGCAACAAGAGTGAAACTGTCTCAGGGAAAAAAAAAAAAAAAAAAAAAAAAAGCAGCCCATGTGGTGGCTCATGCCTTTGATCCCAGCACTTTGGGCAGCCAAGGTAGAAGGATCACTTGAGGCAGGGAGTTTGACACCAGCCTGGACAACATAGCAATACTTCATCTCTTTAAAAAAAAATCCCCAGAATACTCTATTGCCCCTTCCACCATGTGAGGTTACAGCAAAAAGACAGCCTCACCAGACACCAAATCTGCTGGTGCCTTGATCTTGGACTTCCCAGCCTCCAGAACTATGAGCAAAAAATGTCTTTTGTGTATAAACCACCCAGGCTATATTATTGTCATAGTCCCAGATAGACTAAAACAAGTATTTACTGGCCAGGTGTGGTGGCTCACACCTGTAATCTCAGCACTTTGGGAGGCCAACACAGGCAGATCACTTGAGGTCAGGAATTTGAGATCAGCCGGGCCAACATGATGAAACCCCATTTAGATGAAACTAAAAATACAAAAAAATTAGCCAGAGGTAATCCCTGCTACTCGGAGGCTGAGGCAGGAGAACTGCTTGAAGGCAGGAGGCAGAGGTTGCAGTGAGCTGAGATCATTCCACTGCATTCCAGCCTGGGCGACAGAGCAAGGCTCTGTCTCAGAAAAACAAGTCCTTACCTCATAGGGTTGTTGTGATGATGCAATGAGTTTTATAAAGTAAGTGCACAGAATAGTGCCTAGCAGAGCGTAAGCATTACTTTAGCAATAAATAAGCATTACTTAAAGGGGACAGGAAGGCCCAAAGGAGCATGTTAAGGGACCTCCCAAAGCCCTATAGCTATGAAGTCTATCCAGATTCTCTCTTTTCTACACTGATTCCCACCTCAAACACCCTTTGCTCACCTTTGTATTGGTTATCTATTGCTGCATAACCTTACCACAAACTTAGCAATTTAACACAATGCAATTTACCATCTGTTCCCATGGGTCAAGAGTCTGGGCACAGCTTAGCTGGGCCTCTGCAAGGCTGCAGTCAGTGTTGGTCAGGACTGGGGTCTCATCTGAAGGCTCACCTGGGAGTGATCTGCCTCCAAGCTTGTGTGATTGTTGGCAGCATTTGCTTTCTTGCAGACTGCTGGACTGAGCTTCAGTTTCTTGTTGGCTGTCAGCCAGAGGCTACCCTCAGTCTCTGGCCACCTGACCCTCTCCCAAGGGCAGCTCATATAACATGACAGCTTCCTGCTTCAAAGCCAGCAAGAGAATTTCTCAGCAAGGCAGATATTGTGGTCTTACATAAGGCAACCATGAAAATAACATCTTATCACCTTTGTGGCACTCTATTGGTTAGCAGTCATAGGTCTAGCCCATCTCAAGGGGCAGGGATTACACAAGGCTGTGAACAGCAGGTGGGGATCATGGTGACCACCTGGGAGTCTATCAGCCACACTTCCCAGTGCATCCAAATCCTCCCACTGTGCAGAAGGAAACTGAGGTCTAGGACACCCTGCAAGAAAGCACCCATCTTCTACCATCCACCCACCAATGTGTAAACTCCAGTCAGGTGTAATTGAAGAAATGCCTGCTTTGGGATTGAGTTTTCCTGGAGATTCTGGTCCTGTTACGAGTTTTTTCCAGCTGGTATTCCAGTTGGTGATGGAGAGCACTGAGCTGTCCCTTGCTCCTGCCACAGACCCCTCAAGGTGCTTTTCAGGCTAGATTCCTGAGGACTGTGTCATCAGCTGTGCCACCTCCTCCTCCCCACCATGACAAACTGTTCTAGGTAGTTACCTGACTCCAGAGGAAGGTAATTAAGGCCAAACAATACAATGAGCATCTGCTAGTGCTTCATCTGAGTGATGCTCAGGAGGACAGCCTGTGGCCACACATCTAACCAGGGGATAGCCTAGATACTAGGGCCTGGTCTGTCTCCACAATTGAAGTGCTGATCTTCAATGGTACGTAATTCTTTTTTTTTTTTCTTTTTCTTTTTGAGAGAGTCTTGCTCTGTCGCCCAGGCTGGAATGCAGTGGCACAATCTCAGCTCACTGCAACCTCTGCTTCCCAAGTAGCTGGCATGTGCCACCATGCCTGGCTACTTTTTGTATTTTTAGTAGAGACAGTTTCACCACGTTCGCCAGGCTGGTCTCAAAACTCCTGACCTCGGGTGAGCTGCCCATGTCAGCCTCCCAAAGTGCTGGGATTGCAGGCATGAGCCACCACACCCAGCCATGGTACATACTTCTAATGAAGTTTCCTCTACATCTAAACTTTCTGATTTCCACCCTTCAAGTACTTAAAAGTAACTCATCCAGAGGGAAGTAATACTATGTGAAATCAACACAAAATGGTTACTACTCCTGAGGATCCTTTGATGCAATCTCCTTATCCTTATTCAATGGGCAAGAGGATCTTCAATTTCATTTCTTTTCTCCTCTCTACAGTTTCTTAGTCAGTGTGGCTATTTCCCTAACAATAAAAACTGCATCTTTCTTGCAGAATCCTCAGGCAAAAGAAGTGTTGTGGCTTTTTAAAATTTTTTTATGCTTTTAGAGAATTCTTTAGGGTCTCACTGTGCTACCCAGGCTGGAGTGTGACGGCAGAGTCATAGCTCACTGCAGCCTCAAACTCCTGGGCTCAAGCAATCCTCCCACCTCAGCCTCTCGAGTAGTTAGGATTACAAGCATGCACCAGCACCACATCCAGCTAATATTTTTTTTTTTTTTTTTTTAAGAAATGGTGTCTTTTTTCTTTTGCTTTTTCTCCTTTTCTCTCTTTTTCTAAAAAAAAAAAAAAGAAAGAAATGGGATCTTACAGCCGGGTATGGTGGCTCACACCTGTAATCCCAGCACGTTGGGGAGGCCAAGTGGGTGGATAACTTGAGGTCAGGAGTTTGAGACCAGTCTGGCCAATGTGGTGAAACCCTGTCTCTACTGAAAAAAAGACAAAAAATTAGGCACCTGTAATCCCAGCTACTCAGGAAGTTGAGGCAGAAGAATCAATTGAACTTGGGAGGTGGAGGTTGCAGTGAGCCAGGATTGCGCCATTGTACTTCAGGTGGGGCAACAGAGTGAGACCGTGTCTCAAAAAAGAAAGAGAAAGAAAAGAGAGAGAGGAGAGAGAGAAAGGGGTGGGGAGAGAGAGAGAGAGAGAGAGAAGAGAGAGCCCACGCAAGTGATCGAGATCCTACCACGTTGCCCAGGCTGGTCCCAAACTCCCAGCCTCAAAGGATCCTCCCATCTCAGCCTCTCAAAAGTGCTGGGAATATAGGAGTGAGCCACTGCACCCAGCCTCTTAATTTTACTTTTGACCTCTGGGTATCTGTATCCCTTTACTACTTAGGGAGATGCTTCTGCGGGTAGGTTTGGTGGAGGGCAGAAAGCAAGGAGGGTCCAGACTCTCTAGCACAGCAGCCTGTATCATGAGACTCCACAAGAGGATTAAGCCCCATACAAAGTGATTCAAGCAACTACTTTCCCATCACCCAAAAGATGAAAAGACCCAGCTATCCTAGAGAACACAGGAGAGGTTACCGACTGCCTTAGACGACAGGGTTGAATTTCCTCACTTTGGCCAGCCTGACACCCGGGCCCTGAATTTTCAATATGGACACTTGGTGAGTGGTGAGAGATGTGGCCACGAGTCTAGCTGTGGCACCCTGGAGAGTTTAGCAGCCACACCACCAGAAACAGGTTCATCTTTCACATACAATGACAGAAGTAAAAATATTTATTTTATCTTAAAAATCTGGTCCCACAAAAAGGCCAACACTTTTTTCAGTTCACGGTCTTGACCCTTGAAAAAAGAAATCTTTCAACTGAGAGGTAAGTTGATAAAAGGAATTTCAGAGGTGCGTTCAGATTTCTTACAAGCCAGTAATCCAAGCAACCCTGGACTTCTAGTTTACTGAGCTCCTTCTGCTAGTCATTCACAGTTCCTGAAGGAGAAAAGAGAGAAGTTGTTTGCAGATAAGGCACTTTAGAAACCACCAGAGAGAAACCCAAGTCTGCCAGGAGCTGCGTTGTGAATCGGTGAGCCCAGAGGGCCACCAACTGACAGGAGTGCTGGCTCCCACAGCTCCATGCCGACAGCTTCCACCTTCCTGCCCCGACACTGTTCCATCCAGCTTCCAGCACCTGCCTTGGCTCTGTGTTGCCGAACTGGCCTAGAATACATGGAAACCAGACAACTGGCCAGAGATGAACACTGCTGCCTGAAGCTCAGGGCAGCTGCTGACAGTGAGGAATGCCTTCAGAGACCCCGCTGGGGCACACCGAGGGAGCAGTTCTTTTTGCAAAGATGAGTTAGTGCGGATCAGCACATTAGCAAAGCAAAACATTTAAATATTTTTAAAAGCTGCTTAATCCTTCCAATTTCCCTCCTGGTTGTAAGCTCAAGCTATAGCCTCTAAACCTGCTAAAAATCAGGAAGGAACCCCTGCTCTGGAGGGCGGATGGACTGAAGTGGCTACAGCCAGTGTGAGTAAAGAAAGCCCCCGACTGAACAGTGATCACATGACCCCTGCAGACCCTAGGAAGGGCTGATCTGAATCCAGGCAGCAAACTCAACCCATTCTTTTGCTTTGGGGGCTTGTGTTTAATACGCGTCATTGCGATAGAAGAAGTCTGAGTCTCTCTCATGTCAAGAGGACAGTCGGGGACAGGGATCCTGGAGCTTTCCTTCTCCTGTGTACTGGTTGCATACTTGAATCCCAGGAAATAGCGTGACACGATGCCAATTTACTGCCCAACATGCCCAGTTTGTCAACAGAGCCAGGCAAGGAGAGAGGAGAGATTCATGCTCCAAACACAGGCCAACTGAGGAATGCTTCGCCATCCTTCCTTTGGCCCAGATGAGGGAGCTCTTTCCCAGAAGTCACGTGAGGAAAAATTGTGCTCAGGTCAGAACTGGACCCAGCCTGGTTGGGTCTGGCTGGAAGTTGATCTGTAAAGAGAAGACAGGGAAGGGTGGGCGAGTTCAGATCTTTGAAAATACAAAGCAGATAAAAGCTGGTTTCTCTCTGGACAGAAAAAGCTCTAAGAGGCCAGTTCCTGAGAGCAGCAGTCAGCAAACTTTGACTCAGAGACCAAACCTGGTCCCCAGTGTTGTTGTTTTTTTTTCATAAATAGTTAATATAACTTTATTTATCAAAGTTTTTGCTGTTGAGATGGAGTCTGGCTCTGTCGCCCAGGCTGGAGTGCAGTGGCACAATGTCAGCTCACTGTAACCTCCACCTCCTGGGTTCAAACGATTTTCCTGCCTCAGCCTCCCGAGTAGCTGGGACTACAGGTGCTCACCACCACACCTGGATAATTTTTGTATTTCTAGTAGAGATGGGGTTTCACCATATTGGCCGGGCTGGTCTCAAACTCCTGACCTCAGGCGATCTGCCTGCCTCAGCCTCTCAGTGCTGGGATTACAGGCATGAGCCACAGTGCCCAGGCTTTTTGTTTTTTTTTTGAGAGAGGGTCTCATTCTATTGCCCAGGCTGCAGTGCAGTGGCACACTCAAGGCTCATTGCAGCCTCAACCTCTTGAGCTCAAGCAATCCTCTTCCCTCAGCCTCCCTAGTAGCTGGAACTACGTGACTGGTTAATTTTTGTATTTCTTTTAGTAGAAATGGGGTTTTACCATGTTGCCCAGGTCGGTCTTGAACTCCGGGGCTCAAGTGATCCGCCTGCTTTGGCCTCCCAAAGTGCTGGGATCACAGGCGTGAGCCAACACACCTGGCTAAAGGGCTTAACCCCTTCCCATCTAGGAAAAAGAGTGCAACTCACCACCAGCGCTCATTTAATTTTACATAAACACGCTCTTCGAAACTGAAGCAAATCTGATTTTCAATGTGAAAATAAAATTGAAAACTGTTATTGGAGTTATTTTAATCATGTGAATCATCAGCACTGTCTATTTTGGAAAAACTGGCCTCCTCAAATGAATCTTAGGCTAAAAATTCTTCAAGAACAATGTTAACATCACATGTAAGAATGCTACGTTTTCTAGGATCTGACATTTTCAGCAATCGAGAATTACTATATTTGGGGTCTGGGTTGGTAGGTAATTCACACCTGTAATCTCAGTACTCTGGGAGGCCCAGGCAGGTGGATTGCTTGAGTACAGGAGTTCGAGACCAGCCTGGGCAATGTAGCGAAACTCTACCTCTACTAAAAATACAAAAAATTAGCCAAGGGTGGTGGCGCTTGCCTGTAGTCCCAGCTACTCAGGAGGCTGAGGTGGGATAATCACCTGAGCCTGGAAGGGCAAGGATGCAGTGAGCCAAGATCACGCCACAGCACTCCAGCCTATGCAACCAGATTGAGACCTTGTCTCAAAAAAAAGAGAGAATTACTGTATTTTGTAAACGGAAATGCCACTACTAAGAACAGAATGCTACAAATAGAATGAAGTCTTTATGTTTCGAAAGCTGATATACTAGAGCAATGCAAAAATAATAATAAAAGCAATATATTTTGTGGCAAAATTATCTCACGGTAAACGCTGCAGCCTCAAGTGCCACTGATGAGTTTTCTCAGGGCAAACAGGAAAAGAGTTAAAGTAGTTGTTTCATGGCTCTGGTTTGTTTGTTTTGAGACAGAGTCTCACTCTTGTCGCCCAGGCTGGACTACAGTGGCATGATCTCAGCTCACTGCAATCTCCACCTCCTGGGTTCAAGCAATTCTCCTGCCTCAGCTTCCCAAGTAACTGGGATTACAGGCACTGTGCCACCATGCCCGGCTAATTTTTGTAGTTTTGTTTTTTTTTCTCAAGACAGAGTTTTGTTCTGTCACTCAGGCTGGAGTGCAGTGGTGTGATCTTGGCTCACTGCACCCTCCACCTCCTGAGTTCTCCTGCCTCAGCCTCCTGAGTAGCTGGGATTACAGGCACCTTTCACCGCACTCGGCTAATTTTTGTATTTTTAGTAGAGATGAGGTTTCACCATGTTGGCCAGGCTGCTCTCGAACTCCTGACCTCAGGTGATCCCTGCCTGGGCCTCTCAAAGTGCTGAGATTACAGGCATGAGCCATCACGCCCGGCCCACGCCTCTGTTTTTGTAAATAAAGTTTTATTGGCACACAGCCATGCTGATTCGTTTATATTTGTCTGTGGCTGCTTTTGTGCAACAAGAGCCAAACTGAGTAGCCAGAATGAAGACCACACTGCCTGAATAGTCTAAACTACTTGCTATCTAGTTCTTTACAGGAAATGTGGCTGGGCACAGTGGCTCATGCCTATAATCCCAGCACTCTGGGAGGTTGAGGTGGGCAGATCACTTGAGCCCAGGAGTTCAAGACCAGCCTGCACAACATGGCATAACCTCGAATCTACAGAAAAAATACAAAAAATAGCTGGCATGGTGGTGTGTACCTGCAGACCAAACTACATGGGAGACTGAAGTTGCAGTAAGCCATGATTGTGCCACTGCACTCCAGCCTGAGTGACACAGAGAGACCTTGTCTCAAAAAAAGAAAAAGAAAATGTGTGCTGACCCCTGTCCTAGAATCTGTCCATATAAATAATATAAATAGTAGTGCAGTAGAAATTTGGTGACTCTTCACCCTTGCCCCAAGTGCAGTCTTGAAATCTTATGGAGTCAGAGAAGACAAGCCACCTTGCCTCAGAGGTCCTATGAGGATGGGCCGAGGCTGCAATCTGGTTCTGAACTCTAGGTCCAGTGTTTTGGGGAAGCTGGGGGTGGGGGATGGGGGAGAGAAGAAGGAGGTGCTGGGGACAAGCCAAAGCACTTGGGGAGACGATTTAAAGGTCCAGATTTGCAAAAGGTTGCCCCAGGGTACATAGCAGCAGAGAGCAGCAAAACCTCCGTGGAAAGAAGTGTGCCACCCAAAGCAGGCATGCTGGGGCTCTTGTCCTCTGGCCGACTTGAAAACATCCAAATCAGGCCAGGTGCAGTGGCTCACGCCTATAATCCCAGCACTTTAGGAGGCCGAGGAGGGTGGATCGCCTGAGGTCAGGAGTTTGAGATCAGCCTAGCCAACATGATGAAACCCCACTGCTACTAAAAATACAAAAAAATTAGCCAGGTGTGGTGGTGGGTGCCTGTAATCCCAGCTACTTGGGAGGCTGAGGCAAGAGAATTGCTTGAACTCAGGAGGCAGAGGTTGCAGTGAGCCAAGATCACGCCATTGCACTCCAGGCTGCCAACAAGAGTGAAACTCCCTCTCAAAAAAGAAAAAAAAATCCAAATCAAAACTATTACTCCTAACACCAGAAGGCAGGCATGTGGAACAATATCAAGTTTGTAGAGCAACGGCCCTGTCCCCAGTCCCACCACAGAACATAGCCCTCCTCACCCTGTAGATTTGGTAAAGTCTCCCCAGACGTCAGCGGTGGCAGCGGTGGCAGGCTTGGGCTGTGGCCAGGGTACAGAAGCACCTCCTATTGATGTTCCCGAGTCCAACCCGTAGGAAGAGAAGAGGGGACAGGGAAGTCAGAGACCTCTTTCTGGTTGTGTCCATGACCAAATAATGAGACTCAGTGATCAGTCTCATGACACCAGGTGGCTGGGAAAGCCACACAGAGACATGATTTTGGGCAACAAAACACCATTGAGTTGCCACACTTCCAGCGTCTTCTCACCAGCCCCTGAGGGATCTAGAGAAAAAGCAGAAAGCCTCATACAAGGTGGAAGGAGGGATGCCGGTAGGGGGTGGTGAGTACCATGTCATCTATCACGCATACCTGAAGCTGACTTTGTTATCAATTGTTTACATTGAACTCTATTTAACATATACTGTATCCTGTCTTGGCTTCTTGAATGGAGAATGTCCACCAAAACCGCAAGATCATCTTCATATCAAGCCTGCACTACCGTGTCTGGATCAACTAGCTGAGAACGCTATGTGCCAGCCACGTGCCAAGTCCCAGGCCCCAAACTGGGTAGGGGTCAGGAAGAGAGTTCCAAAGAGCTAACAGAGAGGCTCTTTCCTATCTCTCTACCAAGGAGTGGGTGGCACGATGGGGCTGCAATGCCTGCTTCTGTGCTTTTCTGGCACCTCCCCCAGTGCTGCCAACTGTCCCTTCTGAAGGGCCCGTGTTTGCCACCCTCTGCCTTCATACTAATTTGCTATTTCTAATCTGTTCTGGGCCAGAACAGATAAAACTAAGGCCCTCAATGGTTACAGTACATCAAATGCTCAACACACGTTATCTTCTTGGAACCTCACCCAGCCCCTAGGGAGACAGATCAGGACCAGCCATGTCACTGTGCAGATCATTTCAGTTTCCACTTTTTTCCCTCTAAAATGGCGAAAAGAACAGTAACTACTCCATGAAACTAGTGTGAGGATTAAATATCCACGGAATGCTTAGAACAGGTCCAGCACAGAGTGGCAATAATGATATCAACAAAATGAGAGCTAACATTCAGTAAGCATTTAGAATGTTCCAAAAATTATTCTAAGTGCTATATACAGACCAGCTTACTTGATCCTCACAAGAAACCTATATTGTAAAAGTATCATTACTTCCCCCATCCTACAGATGAGAAAATGAGGCATGGAAAATGAGGCATGGAGAAGTGATTTTCTAAAGATCACACAATTGGGCTGAGCGCCGTGGCTCACACCTGTAATCCCAGCACTTCTGGAGGCTAAAGCAGGTGAATCACCTGAGGTCAGGAGTTCGAGCCCAGCCTCGCCACATGGTGAAACCCCATCTCTACTAAAAATACAAAAATAAGCCAGGCATGGCGGTGGGCACCTGTAATCTCAGCTACTCAAGAGGCTGAGGAAGGAGAATTGCTTGAACCTGGGAGGCGGAGGTTGCGGTGAGCTGAGATCACGCCACTGCACTCCAGCCTGGGTGACAGAGCAAGACTCCATCTCAAAAATCAATAAAGATCACAAAGCTGGTAAGCTGAAATTTGAACCCAACCATATTGTTCTGGGGCATATAGTAAGCACTCCATAAATATTGCTATTCCTGACTTATTATCTGACACCATTTTGTTTGTAGACATGCTAACTGCCTGTCTCAGACACCAGAACACAAGCCCTTGAGAGCCAGAACTTGATGCTGTACCGGCCTGTGCCTTGAACTCTACCTGGCACATAGCAAGCGTGGATATTACCTGTTAAAAATGCATCAGTAACCGAGGGATGGCCTAAGGTAGTAGCTCTCAAACTTTACTCAACACACAAACTAGATATAAGAATGCAGATTCTTGCCCCCAACCTCCTGAGATGACAAGGCAAGTGGTCCTATGACCCCACTCTGAGAAATAACCCTTAAAGAACAGCTCCAGGTGTCAGGCAGGGGCTCTCTGACTGCCTCTTCTGCCACTCTCCAGATTGGAGCATTCCCCACAGGGCTGAGGTTTGAAGCATGATAGGGGAGCCGATGTTGGGGACTCTTAGCAGTCAGGAAAGCAGGAAGGCTTCCTGCCTGCAAGCTGGAGAGAGCTGTGTGCAGAAGGCAGGCTGGTGACAATCTCCCAGCCCGGGGAAGGCCAGGAGGATCAAGCTGGGCCAGGCAGGGTGGGGAGGTAGAGGCAAAGGGCTGGCATTCCAGCATGGTCAGAGGCTGACGCTAGGCACTCGCTTCCGGAATCCCAGGGTCTCCCAAGGGCTCCTCAGCACAACCTGCTGGGCAAATGCTCTCAGCTTCCCAGACCCGAGGTTCTCACTCCAAATGAAATCTCATTTCCCACCACTCACCTTGGCACACCTTGTGCTGTACCCATCTCCCTAAATACACCAGGTGTCTAAAAATCTGAGCCTCATTCGTGTTCTTCTCTCTGCCTGGAATGCCAACCGCTCCCACTCCATCTCCTTCCTTCAAGGTCCAGATCGATGTCACCTCTTCTGTGAAGCTGCCCCAGATCACACCAGCTGGTGTGGCCAACCACCAGCTGGTGGCTCTAGGCCCTATACATTTGGCTTCTGTGCTGTGACTCATCACTCCCACTACACATGAGAAGAGATTGTGTCTCCATTACATACTCACTCCATACCCACTGAGTAGACACTAGAAACCAGGAACTGACACGCTGATGATTTCACAGTAACAAACAAGTCCCAGCCCCTGCCTCTCAGCGCAGGGAGAAAGCCCTAAAGGGGAAGGAGGAGGAGCCCCTTACCCAGTGTGTGCAGGATCAGCTTTGGGTACCCGCCTTCTGCTTTGACACGGACAAGTACTACACGTGAATTCGTGTGTGTGACAGATGGAAAACCATGGGGCCCGGCTGCCAGCAAGAAGAGAAGCCCACAGGTACCGATCCAGCAGTCGTCCACTGAGCACTGACCTGAACTGGGAGCAACCGCTGGCTGGACGAGGGATCCCCCCACCGACAACTGCTCCCCAAGAGGAGGGATGAGGGTGGAGTTTTTGCCCCCTGGAGGAGGGGGAAGCAAGCTCAACCCTCCTGTGCTGGCAGGCCGGGCTCGGGGATTCCCGGCTGCTCCTTCCTTCTTCTTTATGTTCTAAAGAGGGAAGAGGAATGCAAATCAGCCAGTCCTACTGGAGTCCCACTGCTACCAGAAAACCCCACGAGGAAGGCCACGGGGACCCCAGACCCCCAAAATCTGTGTAACCAAAAGATGGCCCTACCTAGCACCCCCATTGTTACAAGCTATATCTAATGCATTATAATCCTGAATCTATCACAAATAAGGTTCATTTTAAAACCCAGCACCCCACTTCATTCATCAGGGAAATGCAGATCAAAGCTACAATGACAGACGATTACACACTCGCCAGAATGGCTAAAATGTAGATTATCAAGTATTGACTACAATATGGAGTAACCATTCATGCACTGCTGGTCAAAGTGTAAACTGCAGAACTACTCTGAAAAATTATTTGAAAGGATCTATAAAGCTCAACATAGGAACTTAAACTTATGACTCTGCAATTCCACTCCTAAATATAAACCAACAGAAATCACACATATATGCACCAAAAGACATGAACTCAAACATCCACAGTAGCACTATTTCTAATAGCCCCAAACTGGAAACTACCCAAATGTCCATCATCAGTAAAACATGAATCAATTGGGTATATTCTCACAATGGTATATGCCACAACAATGAGAATGAACAAACTACCTGCAACACCATGGACGACTCTCACAAAAATGACATTGAATAAAAGAAAGAAATCATACCACAACAGGGCTAGGTGTATGATTCCATTCGTGAAAGTTAAGAACAGGCAAAACCTAGGGTACCTGAAGTCAGGATAGTGGTTACTCAGGGTAGTTACTGGAAGGGATCAGGAGAGGTACCTCCAGAGTGCTGACTATCTTTTGCTTCTTGAGCTAGGTGCGAATTTATAAATTGGGTTTTTTAAATTTCACTGAGTTCTGCATTTATGATTGTACACTTTTTTACATGCATACTATACTTCAAGAAAATGCTTAAAAAAAAAAAATAAAAAACTGAGCACCAAGCATGAGCCAGAAACCAGCACAAGTCACACAGTGAATGAGGACAGCGTGTTCCCTACAGATGAATGAAGATAACGTGTTCCCTACAGATGAACGAAGGTAAAGTGTTCTCTACAGATGAATGAAGATAACATGTTTCCTACTCGAACGGAAAGCAGTAGCTTAAAAGAATAGTAAGCCCAGCCCTCAAGTCAAAAGACCTCAAAGACCTCCGTGTGAGTCCAGCTGTGCCAGCTATTTCTAGCTCTGTCACCCTGGGCAAGTCCCCAACCCTCCCTAAGCCTCCATTTCCTCATCTCATAGAGGAAAGGGAGAGGATGTTTAAATCATATGAGAAACACCTAAAACAAACAAACAAACAAACAAAAAAAACACTACCTGGCCCACAGCTGATGCTCATTAAATGTTAGTTTCCTCCAAGCAAGAGAAAGAATCACATCCCACCCAGTCCACTGGATTGGACTTGCATTTCTCTCTTATGGGCCAGCTGGCCAACTTCAAGGATCCCAAATATCAGCAGCACGAAGCAGAAAAGAGGAGAAAGAGAGGGTAAGTAAAGAGGAAAAGCATTATTTTAGAGTTACAAAGCTTCAAAAACACATCTCAACACAGTATTCCTGCCAAAAACAAAAGCCAATCCACTTGGTCCTTGGGTCCCTGAAATCATGACTCTGACTTTATCTCCCCACTCCACCCCTGCAGCCAAGTAAAGGCCAACTTTAGGCAACCCAGCCCAGCCCAGCCCAGCCCAACCTGTTCCTATGAACAGGAGCTGAAAGGGGAAAAGCCAGAGGCAGAGTAGCTCAGAATGAAGACATGGGAGCCAGGATAACACCATCAGCAGAAGCCATCCAGGACTCCTAGCGCCCACCCGAACACCTTCCTGCCAGAACTCTCCCAAATCTTCCTTATTCAAGATGCAGCCTGGGATGAATACACGAGTCCCTCTGATCCACTCTAATAGCTAGGACAGAAACACCAGCTCTGGCAGCAAGTGACTGATGCTCCTCAGCTCAGGGGCTTTGCATCTGCTGTTCCTGTGTGAACCACTCTTTGATCATTCTTCCCTTGCCTACAGGTCCCTTCTTCCAGGAAGCCTTCCTTGGTTCTCACAACTATGGGCTGCATGCCCTTCCTCTAGGCACCCAGGGTATCCCTTAGTCATGGAACCTTTCCTGCCATGTTGTAATCACATCTTTACCTGCCTGTCTCAGCTCAACTCTGAGCTCCATGAGAGCAGAGGTCTCTCGTTCACCCCTGGTGCAGGACCTGGCACAAGGCAGATGCTCACTGAACATCTGCTGAACTGAAGGAGCTGAACTGTAAGGAGGGTGATGGGCTCTGGGCTGGGTGGCCATAAATATCTTCCATGGCCACCACAGCCAAGCAAGAGTGGAACTCACTGCAATGTTGAGCTTGATGGTCTGGCCCTCCTTGAAGCCCAGGTCCAATTTGGGGCCTTGGTCTGGGTTCTGGGCTTGTTTTGCAAATTCACACTGCTGTTTCACCCACCTGGGGAAGAGAACATGAGGAAAACGGTGAGGAAGGAAGAGACCAGCTGTCCTGCAATCACCGACTCACTTCACTACTGCCTGCCATCAGCCCAGGCTGAGGCTCATAGGGAGATGGGGTGGTAAAAGAGTGCAGGCTTGGGAGTGAGGCCTGAATTCAAATCCTGCTCTGACACTTAAGTAGCTGCATGCACACTGGTTTCCTTGTCAGCAAAATATGCCAACAATTCTACAGGTCTTCAAGATGGCTACAAGTTCAGTGAGATCACTTACATAGAGGGTCCTAACACTCGTCTCTGGGACACGTGAGAGCCTGCCCTTCCCTCTGCAGCTTGTGGCCTGAGAACTAAGGTGTGATCTCTACACACCCCTGAACACTCAGGAGATAGATGGGAGACAAGACAGATGCCCAGAAGTAGAGGGCAACGCAAAGTTCCCCCACCCTCCATACCACACCACCCAGCAGCTCCAGGTCAGGGAAGAGCCAGAGGCGCCCACATGAGTGGCTGGGCACAACCCACCCACTGGCAGTCTGAGGTAGAGCCCTGCAGATAGTGGAGGAGGACTTCCTGCCCTGTCCCTTAGCTTCAGAAAAGGACATCAGGGCGTCTGCTAGGTGCCCTGCGAATCCAAGTGCCACTGACTACATGGAGGAGCAGGCCCAGAAAGGTCACAGGAGCCTCATAAGGACTCTGGCTGCTCAGGGGCCTGGTAAGGGAAGACAAGTGGCAGGTCTGAAGGCTGGGATGGTAGAGGTGGGCCCTGGGTAAAGAAGGCTTCACAGCAGAGATGAACATTGGCAGAGCAGAGAGGTGGCTTGCCCTGGGTTTTCCTGAGTCTCCGCTGCCAGACAAATCACACACAACCACTTGGGTATCCTAACTTGGAAGATCATTCTGTCCAGGGAAAGAAGGCAGGGGCATGAGCATGTGTCTCCCAGAACCACTCACTTGAAATGATCCTGCAATGCAACATTGAAGTCAAAGGCATCACCTCGGTCCCCGAAGCCAATTCCAATAAATGCCCGTCGCCCTGAGGGGGACAAAAAATAATCAATCCCACCTTCCAAAGGCAGAGAAAACCTTTCTCAAGAGGAGGAAGCACCAGCACCCATGCCTACCGTTTCCATCTTCAATGCGGATCACGAAGTACCTGCTGGAATCTGTCACGCTCTCCACAGCTGTGCCAGGAAACTGATCCACTGGGGCCTGAGCAAAGAGCTCCCCTGAAAGCACAGGTTAGGCTGAGCCCTGAGCCCCCTTCCAGCCAGGTGTTTCTAACATACCACTGGGCCTTTTTCCTGCAAGGCATGTCTAGCCAGCTGAGACAGATTGGCAAACCTTACTCTGGGATTCAAATCAAATCCATTCTTGCTAAAGTGAAGACAGACAAAATATAACCAAGGAAAGATTTAAGTTAGAGATGGCTTACAGGTCAAATCTAGCCCACAGTTTAGTACTTTGCCTGGCTTCTCTTAAAATTAACCTCTATCAATGCTGAGCCTCCAAGCCTACCTGAGAATGATAAGCTGAAGCTGCTAGCCCATCCATTCCATCCACTTTACTCACTTACATTACCTGCCCAAACCCTGAGTATCCTAGAACAGGTGAGCTCTGCCCTAGGTAATCACACCTGCTGATGAGGCCTAGTGCCTGAGTCAGGACTATAAGACGGGCCAGTGAGCCCTGGCGGAAAGAAGGGAGGAAATTTTCACACCCATAGAGAATCTGAAGCAGGCTGATTTAGTTCAATCTGAATTACAGGGTAAATGTGATTAACTTTAAAAGGATCCTTTGTGAAACACATCACCTTGTCAACTACAGCACTCGACAGGCGCAGTGCAACATAAAACTTCCATGAGCATTTATGACGAGCATCAATTTTTCACATGTGCTGACCTCTGTCAGTGCTTTTAGTATTTTTTGTTTTGTCTTTTAGAAACAGGGTCATGGACTGGGTGTGGTCCCAGCACTGTAGGAGGCTGAGGTAGGGTATGTTGCTTGAGCCCAGAAATTTGATTTATACTTTTTTTTTTTCCTGAGATGGAGTCTCGCCCTATTGCCCAGGATGGATTGCAGTGGCATGATCTCAGCTCACTGAAACCTTTGCCTCCCAGGTTCAAACAATTCTCCTGCCTCAATCTCCCAAGTAGAGGAGTTTTAGATTCAATTGTCTGAATCTAACCAGGTGCCTGTCACCGCACCCGGCTAATTTTTGTATTTTTAGTAGAGATGGGGTTTCACCATGTTGGCCAGCTAGCCTTGAACTCCTGACCTCAAGTAATCCGCCCACCTCAGCCTCCCAAAGTGCTGGGATTACAGGCATGCGCCACTGCACCCGGCCAAGCCCAGGAATTTGAGACCAGCATGAGCAACATGGGGAAACCCGGTCCCTACAAAAAATTAGCCAACCATGGTGGCATGCACATTTAGTCCCAGCTCCCTGGGAGGCTAAGGCAGGAGGATCCCTTAACCCCAGGAGAGTCGGAGGATGCAGTGAACTGAGATTGCGCCACTGCACTCCAGCCAGGGTGACCAAAAAAAAAAAAAGAAACAGGGTCATGCTCTGTTGCCCAGGTTGGAGTGCAGTGTGCAGTGGATCGTAGCTCACTGTAGCCTCAGCTCCTGGGCTCAGGTAATCTTCCTGCTTCAGCCTCTTGAGTAGCTGGGAATACAGGCACATGCCACCATGCCCACTCAATCTCTTTTATTAGAGATAGGGTCTTGATATGTTGTCCAGGCTGCTAACTTGTGGCCTCAAGTGATCCTCCCACTTTGGTCTCCCAAAGCCCTGCGATTACAGGCATGAGTCACACCTGGCTGGTGCTTTAAGTTTTTAACCAAATACCTTCTACTGAGTCCTGTGGTTTAGAGGTAACTTTGTTTTTTGGCTTTTTGTTTTCTTTTTGAGACAGTCTTATTCTGTCACCCAGGCTGGAGTACAGTGGCACAATCTCAGCTCACTGCAACCTACACCTCCTTGGTTCAAGTGATTCTTGTGCCTCAGCCTCCAAAGTAGCTGGGATCACAGGTGTGCACCACGACGCCTGGCTGATTTTTGTATTTTTATTAGAGACAGGGTTTTGCCATATTGCCCAGGCTAGTCTGGAATTCCTGGGCTCAAGTATCCACCTGTCTCGGCCTCCTGAAGTGCTGGGATTACAGGCATAAGCTACGATGCCCGGCCTAGAAGTAATTTTGTAATTAAGGCTGAACTGATTCAAAACCAACAGCCCTAGAATCTGCAGCTATTGTCAATTTATATGCCTTATGTTCCAACCTCACCAAGATACCTTCAGCCTACAGCAGCTCTCAATCAGGGGCGATTTTGCTCCCCTGTCCCCAAGAGACATCTAGCAATGTCTAGAGATAATTTTGATTGTCATAACTTGGGGGTTGCTGCTAAATATCCTCATTGGGTTCCACATCTTTCCAAAACAAAGACCCATCTGGCCACAGATGTCAACAGCGCTGAGACTGAGAAAGCCTGGCCTAGAGTGATATGCTCATTACCTTGTGGGAAGGTCAGAGACTAACGTGACCCAGGCATGACCTTAAGCTAAGAGCACCTTGGGGTGGGTCCCACAGGGGAGGCTCAGCCCTGGGCAGTGGCTGTCACATTAGGCAGTCATGTTCAAGTCACAGTTCCCAAATTCCCCAGAGAACGAGAGGTGTTACCATTCTCTCATGATACTACCTGGGATATCCCAGCAATTCTCCAGCTAAAATCCTCTGGTCTGGCCACGGCAGCTGCCTCTTCAAACTTCTCTGCCGCCAGTACCCAAGTTCCCAAAGAACAAATCAATGCTTTGGGTTGCCTTGCAGTTCATAAAGTGATTAGATAAACATCTGCTCACTTCCTATCTCCAACAATCTTATGAAGGAGGAACTAATATGATCCTCATTTCAATAGGAAGGAGGCCAAGGCTCCAGAGGTCACATGGCTCACCCAATGTCCAGCAGCTCAGGCAGAACATAGCTTTAAGAGGCAGCCAGTTCTGTCTCTAAACTTTTGCACTTTCTTCTGCTCTACAAAGGAAAATCTCTACAGAGTTAAAAAAAAAAAAAAAAAAAAAAAAAATGACTGAATGTTGTGGCACCTGACTGGGCCAGCACTATGTCTGACCTCACTCAGGGTCTCAGCTAAGAGGACTCCAGAGGCATTGTGGTCCACAGCTCACCCAGAGGCACTGGTGGCCCAGGACTTCTGAAGTTTCCCTCAAGACGATCTCTTCCAGTTGATCCCAACACAACCCAGCTCGGCTTGTCTTCTCCCTACAGAAAGAGCTGAGTAGGACAGTTTTCAGCTCCTTCAGTGAATGGGTGTGGTCAGCTCTGGGAGTTTCGGCTGCGCTGAGAAACAATTCCTCAGCAGGAAGCAGAGCCCAGCGGCGGAGGCTGTGCATCTTCACCCCGCCTGTCTTCAAGGCCAATTCCAGGGCTTCCTACTTCCTACCCAGACCAAGCTGCAGTCTCCTTTCCTTGGCCTCCACATTTTCCTGAGGACTCCTAAAAGGAACTGGTGTTTGACAGGACATATTCGTTTTTACACCTGGGGACAGTACTTTCTACAACTAAGGTGAGGGAATGGTACAGCTTAAAGGTACACATACATCTCTGACTTTCAGGACAGGTTCCCATGACCCCTGAGCAGCCTGGCCAGACCAAGCCAACTCTCCCTTCACAAAGTGGGAATACGGCCCCTCAGCTCGGAGTGGCCTCCCTTGCGGTTACCTGAGGTCCTGTCCTCCAGCTTGATGTAGGCCATCTGCCCCTTTGCAGTGATCCTCAGCCGGCCACTCCATGATGGCTGGTCCAGCTGCCACTCCGCGGCCCTGAGGGGACAAACACTACTGAACCTCTGCCAGAGGCTCCTGCTTTGTGACTCCAATACTGGGGATGGAAAGGGCTACTTGTTCTAGCCCAAGGGTTGGCAAACATTTTCTGTAAAGGGTCAAACAGTAAATATCTTTGGCTTTTCAGGCCACACAGTCTCTCACAAGGCATCTCTGCTGCTGTAGAGTAAAAGCAATATAGTACATGCACGTGTTGATGCTTTAGGTATCTGAAATATTTTCTACTGAGCACAACTGTATTTCAATCAAATTGTAGACACTGAAACCTGAATTCATATGTTCCCAGTTTGAAATATCGTCCTTTAAAAATTTTCCAAACCATTGAAAAAAGGTAAAAACCATTCTTAGGTGTGAGCCACACAGAAACACAGTGGGTTGTCGCTAGGGGACCCCTTCTCTAGACCAGAGTCCTCCTCTGGATAGGACTTCCTTCCAGTTTCCTTTCTGTAGAGGATGCAGCTGCAGAAACCTGTTTCTGTTTCTTTTTCTTTTTGAGACAGAGTCTCGCCTTGTTGCCCAGGCTAGAGTGCAATGGCAAAATAATCTCAGCTCACTGCAACCTCTGTCGCCAGGGTTCAAGCAATTTTCCTGCCTCAGCTTCCCGAGTAGCTGGGACTGCAGGCATGCACCATCACACCCAGCTAAATTTTGTATTTTCAGTAGAGTATTTTTAGTAGAGTTTCACCATGTTGGCCAGGGTGGTCTCGATCTCTTGACCTCACGATCCAGCCGCCTCAGCATCCCAAGTGCTGGGATTACAGGCGTGAGACACAGCGCCCGGCCACCTGTTTCTGTTTCTGACATTGCTCAACTGCAGCGGTCAGAGTAACCCTTTGAGACCAGTGAGACTATCTTGAAGGAAAAAGACAGTAGGGAGCAATCACCAGAAGAGAAAAGGAGAACAACAGTACATGTGAGAAAAGTGAATGGGTGCTTAGGAAGCAACTCAGGAATAACCATGAACCTACAGGAATGCTTTTTTTTTTTTTTGAGACAAGAGTCTCGCTTGCCCTGTTGCCCAGGCTGGAGTGCAATGGTGCGATATTGGCTCACTGCAACCTCCGCCTCCCACGTTCAAGTGATTCTCCTGCCTCAGCCTCCCAAGTAGCTGAGATTACAGGCATGCACCACCATACCCAGCTAATTTGTTGTAGCTTTAGAACAGGTGAGGTTTCACCATGTTGACCAGGCTGGTCTCAAACTCCTGACCTCATGATCTGCTCGCCTCAGCCTCCCAAAGTGTTGGGATTACAGGCGTGAGCCACCGAGCCTGGCCAGCAATGCCTCTCTTGGCTCTGATTTGTTTGAGATGGGGTCTCACTCTGTCACCCAGGCTGAAGTGCAGTGGTGCAACCACAGTTCACTAAAGCCTCAACCTCCTGAGCTCAAGAGATCCTCCCTCCTGAGTACAGGTGTGTACCAACACACCCAGCTAATTAAAAAAAAAAAAATTAAGAGATAGGTCTCACTATGTTGCCCAAGCTGGTCCTGAAGTCTTGGGCTCAAGGGATCCTCCCACCTAGGCGTCCCAAAGTGTTGGGATTACAGGCCTGAGCCCCCATAGCCAGCTGTTTTGGCAGTTTTTTTTTTTCTTGAGATGGCGTCTCGCTCTGTTGCCTGGGCTGGAGTGCTGAGGGATGGTCTCAGCTCAATGCAACCTCCACCTCCCGGATTCAAGCGTTCTCCTACCTCAGCCTCCGGAGTAGCTGGGAGTACAGGTGCCTGCCACCACACCCAGCTAATTTTGGTATTTTTAGTAGAGACAGGGTTTCACCGTGTTGGCCAGGCTGGTCTCCAACTCCTCATCTAGTGATCCACCCGCCTCTGCCTCCCAAAGTGCTGCAGGCATGAGCCACAGTGCCCGGCCCTGTTTTGGCTCTTTTAAAGCAATAACTTCACATTTTAGTTCTAAGAAAAGGTCAGTAAAATCCCCAAATAGCAACAATTGCGGGAGTTTCTGGGAGACTTTTCTTGGAAGTCCCTATGCCAATTCTCAAGAGCTGCACAAACGCAGACTCGCAACTCAGAAAATCAGCAGACTCAGTTCCAGTTCCTCTTACCAGGCCTGAGATTCAGGCTAAGGAGAGCTCCAAGACTTAAGTGCAGGCACTGGTAGCTTCCTCTAAGCCAAACCAGCCAGTCCTGACAATTTGTAACCTCGCTCTCTGGGGCACCAAGAGGAACCATCCTACTAAAGCCCCAACAGGGGACGGGCGTAGACGATCATCAACAGTTTCATGGTCCATCTCCAGTCTGATGACAGAAAGCAAATGTATTCTGGTTACTGTTGTTATTTTGGTTTCAATACTATTTTAAAATATCTCATGAATGTAGTGTTCCCTAACACATCTTTTCACCATAACATCAGCCATAAGCCCAGGGTAACACAACTGGAAAGTAACAAGAGGATGTGTGGACGCTCCATCATTCTTGTGGTGCAGGCCAATCCCGTATTTCCGAAAAACTTGGACAACCATCGCCTTCAAGAGCCACCCAGGCCCCCGCACATACAAGCACTCCCCACCACCACTCAGCGGCACAAAACAGCCATAGGCCAGGTTGTCTGTATAAAGTATATCTTTTTTCTTTTAATATTTTTCGTCTTGTTTTGATAGATAACGCATACAAAGAGTAACAAAATGCAAACAGTACAAAAAGGAAAGGAAGTCTCCTTCCAAGGGCGCGGTTCCCCTCCCCAGGGCAGTTTCCTGTGTTCCCTTGCAGAGCTACTCTGTATGTTTACAAGCGTGTGTGTTTATTCGTCTCAGGTAGAGATTAGAGAAATGTAGATGGGGTCTTCCCAAATGCCCCAGGCTGGGTTCAAAGGTGAAATTCGTGGGAAGGGATCTGAGTAGGAAGGGGGCCCTGGGCTTCGACCGTGAGCTTAAAGCTACCCTGGACGAGTTCTTTCGGCCGGCTCTGGGCTCCCACCTCTCCTCTCGGGGATTTCCGTCTGTGATAGCGCACCTCCCCGCTTAAAGCTTTACAAAGATGCCTTCAAGGCCATCGGTTAGCGCCGAAAGAAAAGCGTCTGCGACACCACCACCCCCGACCAAGGATAGGTACCCGGCAGCCCACCGGGGTTCCCCAAGCACTAGACACGGCTTTAACGCCTTCCCCGCCGCCAGGAGTCCCTTGCGTCGTACTGAGACGGCCGAAACTCTGGGTCCACCTCCCTGCTCGGGCCTGTAACTGGAAGCAGCAGCAACATTAGCTCCCCCTCGCCCCTACACTGGCCAGGGCTGTCCTCGGTTCCCGCAGTGGGTGTGTCCGGGTGGCGGAGAAAGGGTTAAATCGGAGCTAGCCTGGTCTGGCGGCGGGGAGTCACCTGTATCCACGGTTGGTAGCCCGCGGAGGGATGCGGTAGACGTGGACGTCAGGCTTGACACAGAGCACCGATTCATACACGCTCTCCTCCATCGCGACGCCTGGAGCCCCCCGGACTTCCGACTCCTTCCACCGTTCCTCCGTTCTACGGCCGGAAGCGGGGCGACTCTGTAACCAGGTTGGCTAGAGCGGCAGCTAGGGGGCCTCAGCACCGCCTCGTTTGTGCGCCCTCTGCTGGAGGCCCGGCTCAAGACACGCAGCGGACAACCTCCAGAGGCTTCCCTCTCCCTCCGGACACCCTCTGACGCAGAGAAAGCGCCCGGGCCCCCCCGCCCCTCCATAACCCGTGGTCTGGGTGTGGGTCATCCCCATGGCTTCAGTTCTTAGTCCTAGGACCCAGTTGGCCCAGAGGCAAAACTGCAGCCCACCCTGCAGCATCTCTGTCCTCCAGCCTTTGCCTCCACTCTATCGCTGCCTGAATGTCCTTCCCTCTCCTGACTGTAAGGCTCAGCTGTCACGTGATCCACCAAACTAAGCGCCCTTACCCTATGGGAACCCACGTATGGGCTCAGGGCCCTGTGTGGCCACACCTCAACGAGTTGTAGTCAAAGAAATAAAGTTTAGTAACGCAAGTAATTTTTTTTTTAAGACGGGGTTTCACCATGTTGGTCAGGCTGGTCTCGAACTCCCGACCTCAGGTGATCCGCCCGCCTTGGTCTCC